>CM075854.1:91240791-91518122 GCA_037975125.1 Latrodectus hesperus
CTTACTTTAGTGATGTCACATGCTCATTGATCCCAACATGTTTAACTGATGGCCAAAGAACATCGATTCTAATATTTGAAAAATTCTCTTAAGTCTCACTAAAGGAAAAATCTACATCAAAATTCATTCTAAGAGAAAAATCATGGAAAACTATTACTTATAAATACTATTTATATATAGTATTTATAAGTAATAAATTACCCTTTTTTAACGTCAATTACTAGTTTCCAGAGATTTTTATCCATTATAAAATGCCCTATTAATTTCAGAGATAAATGAAGAAAAATCTGACATTTCCATCAGTTATAACCATATTTCATATCATGAGAGCTAAAATCTTTAGCAACAATGACAACTAAAAGTTTGGGGGAATAATTTGTGTTTCAAAATCCAATACACGAGCCTTACAATTACTCATCACTTACAAATTCGTAGATAGTCAAATTCAATAAAAAAATACAATTCTGAATTTTTTCGAAAGAACCAGTTTTTACTTTAACCTCTCATAATCACACAGATTCTAACATAAGGCATTGCTCCCCGGTCATCTAAACTTGATTATATACTCAGAATAATCGACCAACAGAGCAAAATGAAGAGTTGACCACCCCTGTATGTGTGTTGTATGCCTGTGATTTTCTGACTGATATGATCCTTCTTAATATATATATATATATATATATGAAGCTAAATGTGCTCCCAAAGTTCATTAGAGCATAATAAAAAATTTAAATTGCCTAAAATATATTTGGTGAAACTTAAAATTTAAATACCTTTTTTCGTCCACATTTTAGTTCTATAACAATTATGTATTTAGATACGTTCTAGTTCATATTTAAAAAACACATTAATAAATTAGGAATACATTTATCAGAATAAAACTTCAATTTAAAAGACTGTTTGATCTTACCCTATTGCCAATTTTTGAACCGGAAATCTAAATCAATTAAGACACACAATTCGAACGCTTCCAATCACACCCGCGACATAGGAGTTTACTCATGTGATAACTGTTTAAAAAGCTGAACAACCAGCTGGCTTTCAACTGAAAAGTATTTGAGAGCACAATGTATCAATAGTGGTGAACTATAGATGTAGGTGTTTATACAGGCAGCATTTTTTAAATAAAATATATTAAAACATGTGCGTTTTAGGACAACGCTCTTTAGGAGCAAAAAAATCCAGGGTTCCATCTCAAACACTGTTAAGCCGAGCTGGAAGCCGAATGGTTAGTGCTCTTGCCTTCGGTTCAACAGTTCGTGGGTTCAATTCCCACCTTGGGCATGGATGTTTGTAGTGGTTCGGAATCCACTTTAAACCGTAGGTCCCGGTCTAACTAGTTCTCGTGTGCAAAAAATGACCGTTGAGTGATAAACAAACCAAACACTGTTAAACAAGGGAAAACGGGCATTGTATTTTTATCTTCTGCATGCACGTTTGTCGGGGTGGGTGCATAGGAGTTCCCCCCCCCCTAGGAACACAAACCAATATTTAAGAAAAGTTTTCTTTTAAGGCAATTTATAAAATGGATATTAAAGTGTATTGGCCGTAAGGCTGTCTTCTACGTAGTATTAAAACATTGATTTAATGCACACAGTAAGATGTGTCTAATTCATTAAGGTAACCGAAATAACGTTAAGTTTTTAGGATGTTGAGTATTTAATTTTATGTAATTGAGAGATTTTTTGTATTATCCTTTTAAGCTAGAGTTTAAGTAAAACACACAGAAACGAGGCGAAAAAGTTATTAAAAACTTATTAGTTTCATTAAAAAATGTAATTAAGAATTTAAAAAGGGAGATTTTTTGCTTAGTCGATTTTAGAAACTTCATTTGTAGACATTTACCAATATTCCAAATAAATTTCAAATATCTTTAAGAGTTCTCAAAAATGCATGTCTAATAGTCCTGTATATTCATTCCAATATAGACTCAAACAATATGCAAGTTTGACAAGAAAAAAAAGACAATAGCTTTTTAGGTCAAAAACGAATATATTTTTTTTAACTACAGGTTTTTAGCTTAGCGACTCATTACACTAAAATTAAATTTATGATTCTTTTAAAACATTTTCTTAAATATCTCTATAATTTGACATTTAAAATTTAAATTAGAAAACGTTTGTTGCATCACATCACTAGAAAAACATATTAAAGATTTTAATACGGGATAAAACATCAACAGCCCAATTTAATGTTTTTTTTATAAAATTTTACGCGTTTCAAAGGCTAACCTTGCCAGTAAAAAGTAATCAACCCTTAAATCTTATATTTTGACATAAAAACAACCCATGATCGATCGGCTTCAGAGCTCTTTGCCCCATTTCGACTGAGAATCACGAATTCTTTCCGTCACAATGAAAGACCTGCGACTTCATAATAATCTGCGAGATGAGGAAACTAACGATATTTCCAACAAAGAATCTAATCACCGGCATTTCTTAAAACTGGTGTTTTGAGGTCTTAACAATTTTCTCTTGAAAAAAAAAAGTTCACGTGAAGAATATCTTAAAAAAGGAAGTATGATCAAATTTTATAAAAACTTCTGCTTGTTACTTTATACAATAAGCGAATTTTTTTTTCAACAAAATGCATAATGGCATTGTAAGATTCTAAGTTTACTGAAGTAATGAAAGGTTATACTATTTGACTGAAAGATTTTAATATAGGTAGTTTTGGTTACTAAAAAAACATTTTATATAAAAGTTAGCATTAGCTTTGTAAAGTCAATAAAATAAGACGTTTTTCATACAACTAAAAAACTTATTACTTGTTACACAAAGAAGTTTTAGAATTTACATATTGAAGTGTGCGCAATAAATTAGCCATTTATTTCTCTTGAATTATTTCATGGAAGTGCATTAACAATTATGAAAAAAAAAATTTAACACGATAATTAAAAATTATATTGAACCACAAAACTTAATTTTACTCTTTTAAGCAGAAAATCAAACGTTATCTTTAAGTACAAAAGCGTAATTTTAGTCAGTCAAGATATTAAATAATAAAAAAGCATTTTAAAGTAAAAATAATTCAAAGTTATGGTAAAAAAATATTTTAGATTGGCTTAAAGTAGAGTGTATATAGCAAAATTAATGTATTAAATAAAATTAAACATAATCAAAAGTAAAATTTTAATTTTTCTTAGTTAAAAAAAGTAATATACCTGAATCATTAACATTTCACTTCAATTGTTGCACATCATTATCACGTGATCTAGCACAATGACGTTTACATTATAACTCTAAAAACAATTTTATGAGTCGTATATACGTCAAAGCCCTCTGCAAATATATACTTTAAATAAAATATCAAATATTTTATTTAAAGTATATATTTGCAGAAAAAAATGAATCAAATATTTATCATTTCAAGAAATTAACTGTTTCTCCAAAATTAATTGAAATAAAATAATTCACTTCTCGAGAAAATCTTGCTTTTCAATGACTCAAAATTTTATTTGTAAATATAAATGTTCTTTTTGTATAAAGTTAACTAATTTTGCAGTCGCTAAAAATATATTGTTCCATCTGAAGCACTATGATGGAAGGCATTGCTTAGTCACTATGATAATTTTTTATACCTCGAATAAAATTTATAAATTTTTCACTGGAAATATTAAGATATAGTAAAATTTTATATCTAATTTAAATATTCTCATCAAAATCATTCTTTGAATAAAAATCCAAATATTCTAATTACGGTTAAAAATAGTTATTAGATAAATAATCACTTAAACATTTTTAATTAAACAAATTTTATGTTTAATTAACTTTGATATTTTACTCTTCCAACAAAATAAAATGTATTCAACTTTTATCAACAAATTACTTTGAAAAATGGAGTACATTTTCAATATCATTCACGTAATTGAATAAATTATTTATATTCATTTCTATACTCAGATCACTAACATGAGCAAACAACCGTTAAAAATCCAGATTCAAAATCAGCCCAAATATTCCTGCGTAATCTGATAAGTTTGCCAGTCATGCAATCAATTTTATTGAAGAATATAACATTTGACATCTTCCTCAGTTGACAGGATGAGCAATGACCATCTGAAGCGTGACACATTCGGCATTGCAAATATCAACTTGACTGCAAGGATTTTCATTTATTAACCCAATTCATCAAATGAAAGCCCTTAGAAATTCGAATAAAAAATAAGATTCTACCTCGTTTACTGGTTGTTAAAAAGAATGCTTTTCGTTTACTTTTAGTTAGTAGTATGCCAAAAGCTGAAATGCATGTGAAAATGTGTGCTAGGCATCATTTAAATAATTAGTCATTAGATTTTAGTACTTTCTGCTCAATCGTTTAATGGGATTAGTTTTAATTTCATTTTCCGATTAAAAATTACAGCATACATTACATTTCGAAGATAAACTTGTTTTGGGATCAAAAGATAAATGTTAAATTTAATTTCAAAATACACATCGAAAAATGTTTCAAATATATTTCTAATTAACTCTCCGGCACTCTCTACAATCCATGTTTACTACTGTCTCCATAACAATTCAACTCCAAAGCAGTATGTCTCGTGCCTTAGTTTTCCAATTTGTTATATTCAAGTTCAAACATTTTTCTAAGTGCCTTCTCAAATTCAAACTCAACTAAGGTTTGATAGAAATGCAGGAACAGTTGAAGGGCATTTAGTTTTCACTCGATTTGGTTAGTCATTCAAAAATCAGTTTTTGTACACGAAGTCTAATATTACATGCAACTACAGTTTAAAGTAGATTTTTAAAACACTTCAAGCCTCCAAACCCAAAGTTGGAATCGAACCCACGAAATGCTGAAGCGAAGGACAGAACGCTAACACAAATTAAACTATAAGATTTAAATTCTGATGGAAATAATAAATCTCTTAAAACTTAACCATTTCTCATACCCAATTTCCTCGTAAAGCTGATGATTTTACAGAATTTGACAGAAAACATTTAACATCCGAATTTTTAATTTCAAATACATTTCTGTAAGAATTTTTAGCGATTCTTTTCTCAATTATTTCTATATAAAAGTACTTAGAAAAATTAAATAAGTTTAAATTAGAATATTTTGCAGTCTACACAAATATTACTCCAAAATACATTTATTTCTTCAAATATTTCATACTTGAGTGACATATTTCAATCTACAAATGCTGTTACATTCTTGCAGGAAATGACACTTCGATTGTCAGAGAAACAGAAATGGAAAATGAAGTTCGGAAATTTTACTTGGTCAGTTTGACAAAGCGAAGCATGTAAGGAAAAGTTTTCCTTATCTCAAAAGGAAAAAAATCCAAGGTTATCCGCATTACCATTTTGCATTCTACCTTGCTTCTGTTCAGCATAAAAAAAACGGTAAGATTAATGACTTTTCAACTCTAGATGACAGTTTTCGAAAATTTCCAACGAATAACTAACAATAGGCTTCCTTTCTGAGCGGGATTTTTAATATTGCATACTAGGAATGAAATTTTAGATGCAGTTTCATACACAGGCTTTGTAAATTCATGCATGAATTTTCTTTAAAATTGACTATTAACAAATTATTATGCTGTTTTCTCTCAACTTTCATTGGAAAATATTTAACATTTTGTAGACTTTTACATTCAATGCTATCTTAAAATCCTTGGAAGAACATCTAAAAAAAAAAACAATATTATGAAATAACTTTGTAACTTGAAAATTAACGCTATCATTGTTTAGAACAGATATGACGAACTTAAATGTATCATTTGTAGTAAAATTAAGTTCATAGGAAATCGAAGCTCTAAATTTTTTCGAAATACAGTAGGCAAAAAAAGTATTAGAACAGTAGTAAATTTTAAGTTTCTAGCGAGATCAACCACAGATTTTTTCTCTTAAACTGAGTAAATCAAAAGAGTTAAAATATATTGACATTTCTTCACCAAGCAAAATTCATGAATGCGGAACATATAAAACTATAAAATATATGAATAAAATCTGAAAATGCCTCATTTCTTTGTTTTTAATTTCTAAATATAATTAAAACTTTACTAATACATTTTAATTTTAACGATTTATTATTCAAAGTAAATGCTTTAATCTAATATAAATTTCTCAGAGTCAAAAATATATTCCAGTAACATTGCCGAGAAAATAAAATATTCAAAGTACCTTTAAGAAAAAAGGAATACAAAATTTATAAAATTCTGTGAATATGGATCACGTATATTTCTTCTAATTTCCTAAACTCGATCGTGTATGTTTATGCGTGATTTTGCAAAACTTTATTAGACTGCCTTCATTTTTTTTATTCTTTATAGTGCGCATTGAGTTTAACTTGCTATTCCTTAATCTTAATATTGTGTGCGCAACAAGTTTACACAGGTAGTTTTCCTTTTTAGGTAAGATGTTAAAACAATTTTCATAACCGTGAAAATTAAAAATATGAAAATTTGTCGATCAATGGTCCTTTTTGGCACATGAGGGCTAATTAGACCGGGTCCTACGGTTTAAAGTGGATTCCGAACCACTACAAATATCCATGCCCAAGGTGATATTCGAACCTATGAACTATTAAACAGAAGGCAAGAGCGCTAACCATTCGGCTACCATCTCGGCTAAAACATAAAGGATCTGTGAGATTAGGTGATATGCGAGAAGAAATTTATTTATATAAATATCTTATTTTGAAACTGCCAATAATTACATACGGAAGCTTTCAACTGTGAACAAAGTGATTTATTCTGAATGCTCAATGGAATTAAGTTTTCCCAGAAAAATGTTCTCTTTACCAAAACCATATTTTCAATGCTTAGATTAATTTAAGGTATTAAAAAGAAACCAATGTGTAGCAAACAAAAGTAATCTGCCAGTAACGTGTCAACATCTTTTTCAACAGTAAAATTTTGAGAACTAAAACATATTTGATGTTCCTCATTTTGTATACAGTTATTTTAAACTTTTCCGATTCTCTCTCAATTCATGGAAGTTTAAAATAATAGAAATTAAAACTGATCTATAAAAATACTCAACTGCTTATCTATAATTTTGTTGCAGTTATTTTTTCAAAACATAATTAGAGCACTAGAAAATTTTAATATTTTAGCATTATATTTACACTGCATTAAAACAAGCTTGTTATTCATTTTTTTAATACTTTGATTATATAGTTAAAGAAAATTTTAGGTACGAAACAATCCTTTTTAATGATTACAATATGTAAACTCAAATAACTGAGCCATGTATATATACACATTCAAGAGTGTTTCTCATCAATCAACCTCAAAATCTTCAAAAAAGAACAATCACCCTGCTCTTCCAAAGTTTTCGAACCACAAAATATATTTGCATGTAAGTTTAGAAAGAATTGTAGAGATAGTCTTATGACTGATTTGATATGAATATATAGTAAAAAAAATTAAGTGGAAACTAGGTGCGTTATCAATTTGCAGTCAAATAAATACTAATTTTATATTGCATAAAATATATTTCTCATGAGTAGTGACGTTTTAGAAAAATGCCAATACAAAAAAACACCGTGGCCTTTCCTAAGATTTAGATGATTTCAATTATGGACCGAATCAAATAGCACTTGAAGCATAATTTTCCCATTTTATGGTTATTCCAACAGTTATTTCCTAACGTTAGCTGGTAAAGCAACCAAATTTTAAGACAGGCAGGTGGTTTATGAGAAATAAAGAACTTTTTTTGAAACAAAAACGTGGTTTCTTCCTGCCTTCACGGACCTGAACCGCCAATTTAAGTACATAACTGATCTAGATAATTACAAGACTCTCAGAATTCACAAGTTGAATGTCCTTTGTTGAGAAAAAGTTGAAAAATAAATTCATGTTCACATTTTTCCACCATCTAAATGGAACTTCGAGTCAAACACGAACTTTGAATTATCGCCTAGAAGGCTATCGTGAGAGGAAATGTACGATTCGCCTTGATTCATTGACTTGGGTGTCAATTAACTCCTTATTATAAAACCATAAGGAGAACTTCTGGACTGATCTTTCAACACTCTTCCGAATGAGAAAGCACACAATACGGTAATTTACTGCCCGGGTAATAATTTCTCTGCCACGATTTCCAGAGATGCAATAACTCTTCAATAACGAAAAAAAATCTACTTTTTAGTATTCAAAACATTTTTTAAAAAATTACCTCAAAATGTTAAAGCTGCCTATAATTGATTACATAATGATGAGTTTCACACCGTAATATAATAATGTACTTGCATAAAATGCTTGCATGGTTCCTTAAAATTCAAAGTTTTCAGTCATAGATTTCATTCCCTCATCTATAAATTACCACCTTCTTTAAATTTAAATTAATGACTATAAAATGACTATAAAATAGACTTAAGAATTATCATTAAATCATTTCATGTTTAAAATATCTATAAGATATTTTTCCGATTTTGTCATTGTTTATTCAAGCATATAATACGAACAATAATGGCATAATACGTCAACTCTTTAAATACTACTGTTGATAATTTTTATTTCTACATACAAATTTGTTATCTTTCGCTTCTTCCTGCAATAAAAAATTCAAACCCCGCAAAATTTCTGCATATTTTTTATTATATTAGCATTTGTAAAAAATTTTAATAGTCATAGAAATTGCATTTGCTTATCAACAGCAACACTCACCAAACTGTTGATCAAGAGTTTAGGTTTCTTGCACGCGAAAGCAAACATCAATTCTACATATATGTACGAGATTTTTCTCCCCAGTATAAGAGTAAGTAAAGAAACAACTCACTGATGAATGATTGAACAATTATATTCGAATTGCAGCCACTACCTATTCTCCCAACATTAAAGAACTTGATGGGAAAAAAGTGTTCCATCATTCTCTTTAAAGTTAATTTGAGTGATAAATACTTTATTCCTATTTATTACTAACTTCACTATAATTTTTGATATTAAATGTTGGAAAATTTTCATAAAATTTCTATCCTAAAGGCTTTTATTTAAACTGACACACTTAAGACAGTAATAAAAGTGATCCAGTTTACATCGGCGAGCGATGTTGAACTATATTAAATTATAAAAGTAGCCAATAAAATATTAATTTCACATATTATAAAAAATTGCTATTGATAATTTATTATGAAATCTATACTGTAATTATTACGAAACTAAATTTATAATTTTTTCAAAATAAATCTTCGAGCTCTTTGCATGAAGTGTATCCTTCCACTAATTATAAAAGGCGAAAAATTAAAAGTTTAAGTTACATTGCACAAATACATTTATATTAGATACACCTAATCAGGATATGAATCAATAATTAAATGCAACAAACTAATGCAAAGTATTAGCTGATAAAATCATGCTTGAACATTTAGAAAAACATCCCATATATAAATCTAACTAGAATTTATTAACTTGGAATTATAAGTACTTATTTAATTAATTGATACTTTTTATACATTGAAAAGTTGCTTGCTCTTAAATTTACTCTAAAGATTTTCTGTAACAAAACATGTGCTTCACAAGTCCTATTGGTTTTAATTAAATTTCCCCTATATCAAATGTATAATTTTGAACAATGATCTAGTGCCGAGGTTGATTCCCGATCTAACACCTTTCTGACAAGGATAGCCGAAATTTAGCAATACTTATTTAGAAAAAATAAGTAACTTCAAATTAAATATTGCTTTATTTGATTCCATGATAGACTGTCTCAACATTACTACAAACTTAAAGTATTTCTTTCGAGATTAATATTTTGAAATAAAAATTAGATTCATGTCTCAAAGAAATTTTTCTTGCTATTACAGAAAGTTTTTTTTTAATCTTTTTGAAATATGAGGGGAAAAAACACACACACAAAATTACTTTTATTTAAAAACTAACACAACTTAAAAAAACTAACTCACAACTGAATATAACTTGTCCATTTCAGATTAAACTACTCAAAGTAGTCACATAAATATTACTTAAAATTGCACAGACCATAAAGAAAAAAATTTCAAAAAGCAGTTAATATAGAAAGAGCTTATTTTTATTAAAGAATATTTGTTATATGTCACGCGTTTGTCTTATTGGCAAGGTCCAAATGAGCTTTGTTGTTCTATGTTCCTTAAGAGCTCATTAAACAAGTTGGCAAGAGTATTTCTCGCTCAATGATCATATTTTGCACATGAAGGGTAATTATACCAGGACCTAGTTTAAAACGAACTCCAAACCACTACAAACATCCAAACAGCCAGCTCCATAAAAAATTTTTAATTTACAAAAATTTCTTTTTGAATAATCCTTGATGACCTTTACCAAATTACACAGATCAACGAACTTTAAAGAACTAAATTGGCGACTTTAGATTTTACTACATAAAAATCGGTTGAAAAATCAAAAATGTGCAAAAACTTGATTCTGAGAAATTCATAATAGTTAAAATCTCATTCGTTATTAGTTAAATAGCTTGACAATTACTTGAATTAAAGTTACTTTAAAATATCTCATAATAAATTAATAATTTTAATTATCATTAAAATTACTTAATAAATCCCATTACCAACTTCCCATATTATAAAATTTGGCATTTTTAATTTAAAATAATCATAACTGACAAATTTACTGTTAGTAAGACCAAACTACAAAATTAGCATAACCAAATTACAAAACTGATTTATTCTTATGTTAAGGTTTTTTCCCCTTTATATTTAGCTCGGTTCAGTTTAAAAACATTAACGTCAATCTTCCCAAACAGAGTTACATTTGAAATCAAAGAAATTTATATCTCTTTCTGAGACTAAAGAATCTTAGGATTGCTGAAAGAAATTACAATTTAATATTTATGACTGACTTCAATGTAACATAGATTTATGTAAGTGTCACTTCGGTAATAAAAAGAACGCTGCATAAGGAATCAAGCAAAGGCCTTGAGAGTAAAAACAAGAGCGTAAACTTCTATTTTACTGGTCAAAAGTTAATTGTTATGTGTATAAAAATGTCTCGTTCACAAAACGCTCCAAATTAAATCAAATTGTATTAGAAATTGCACTGCTAAGACAAACAATCTTATAAGGGCAACATCGTAAATTTTACCGATAAATTATGTAGTTGAGTTGTTTATTTCAGAGATATTTCTTTCCTTGAATAACAGAAATATTTACTCTTAAGTTATTTTATAATAATTTTATTTTATTGGTTGTAAAGTTATTTGTGGGATCGTAATTAGTGCTTCATTCCTTTTTCCATTTATTCAATTTTAATAACAGCGTAACTTTCCAATTTCTATTTAACCCCTTAAAAGTGTTTATAAAAATACAAGCACTTTATTGGAAAATGTCATTTCTCAACAGATTTAATTTTTTATAATAATTTTATTATTTTTAAATAATTTTTATTCATGTCTTAAATACTTTATTTTTAACAAGAATTGCTGTTGGAATTCCTATGTGAAATGATTGAGCTAGCATGATTTTTTAACTTTTAACATTCTAAACATGTTAAATATTAGTTTATTATCCTATTTTGCACAAATTCTATTGGGGTGTACATTTTAAAGAGGATCCTCAATTACTAAACATATCCACACCCAAAATGGGAATCAAATTCACAAACTATTGAAGTGAAAGTCAGAACGCTAATTATTTTGCCAACTCTCTCTCTCTCTGCTGATATTTAAACATTTTATTCAGCTTTTGATTCTATATAAACTATTGAAAAAATTACATTTTGTTAATTATTTATGATTTCTTTCATCTCTTCTAAAACCTTGTCCCAAATTTATCACAAGAAATTTGATTTTAAATATCCATAATAGTTCCAGAAATAATAACAAGCTGGTCAAGCGTTCTAGGTTAAAAGTAGACCACATTTTTTATACCTAACACCTATTTTAGTGCCCTTGTTGGTAGTAAAATTGTCTAAGCTCCCAAAAAGGTTCAAAAGTAATGACTTATGTATATAAAGTAAGGAGAAGCAGCTTTACTTAGTAAAATTCATAAAACAGCAGTGCATAATAAAATATATCATAATTGTAAAGTACTTTATGTCGGATTTTTGCTAAATTTCGTAAATGTAGGTCATTTGGTTGCTCCTTTACTGCCCACTATAAACTTAGATTTGATTTTACTGACACAAGATATTCATATGGGATAAGATATGTAGAAAAATCAAGTATTTTTTGATAAAATTAAGCGTTTGAATAAAATATTGGATATGATCCAATTTAAAATGTTTAGATGAACGACTCTGAAGAACAAAACTATTAAAACAACAAACTTATGAAAGTCTAAAGGCTGAAATGTGTAAATATTAAAAAATAATGTCTTTCAAATATATGAAGAGATTTGAATGGAGATTTTCACTCAGTAAAAATTCCAAAATAAAGTCACTTGAGTTTAACCACTTCATTCGATATCTATTAAGAGCAGTACAGTCAATCAAACTGTATCTCAGAATGTAACCATTGTAGTGAGAAACTAAGAGGGGGGGATTCTGCAAAGAGCAAATATTTATATGTTGCAGGCATGTATATTCAATCCGAAGCTACGTTAATAAAACATTATGTTTGTTAAATTTTGTTTTTCATGGTAAATGAGTTGGCTTAATTTTATGTAGCTTATTAGTTTTTCCAGGTTCCATTTTTACATTTTAATATATATCACTAACTTCCAAATACATCTCTTACAGTGGCAAATCAGACTTACTTCTTAGATCACGTCTTTCATGTGACAAATTTTACTACGAGAACTCTGACATTTCCCCGAAATTAATGTCATCTAAAGCAGGTTTTGTTTGACTGTGCTTTTTCTTTCTGCCTTTTGAAACGGTTTGAAAAGTAGAGGAGTTCATTTCCATATCTGTTTCAGTACAGAATACATATATTGCACTTTTTTATGCTTTTTTCACGACTTTTTGGTTTAATATTTTAGCATTATCTGCCTTGTTAGAAGTTGATGTAGATTTTTTGTGCTATTGGTTGAGAAATTTAGATGACAAATTTGAAATTGGAGTGGATACTTGTAAATTACTTTCCGTTGCTGTTTATAAAGTAGAAGAGTAGGAGACGTCAACTTTTGGTGTTCTTTTCTTAACTATTTCTCTTGCCTCTAATATTCTGTTTTATCTTGACTGAAATTACTTCTTTTCTAGTTTTCACACAGGACAAAATTTGAAAAATGCAACATGTGAATGAAGACAGTTACAAAATTAGAAAATTTCTGAAGTATAAGCATTAATTTTATGGCAAGATTGTGCACATTTTCTACATAAAGGATCATTATTCCGACATGCCTGTTGATAATGACTATATCTGACATTAAAGCACCAAAGATGATAATAATTGCATGGATGAAGTTTGTAACTTATGTAACCTACTTTTATGGATTTTGGTAATATAGTGGAATCTGAAACGTTTAAAGAACATGTAGAGTAGGAATCAGTTTACTGTCACTCCAAATGTTCAAAAAAATCCTTGATCACTAAATTCTTCCAAAAGTTCTGCTTCTGTAACATTTATGAAGTCTGGGTTAGAAAGAATACCACGAGATTCATTTAAAGTTTTATGTTTCAACTGGAAATGAACCAATTTTTTTTAATTAAGAATAACCAAAGCTTGTTTCGAGTCAACTTGAACAAATAGATTTCAAGATTGTAATTTTTTTAACATTTTATATGTCACCAATATATGTGAGTGGTTTTTGTACAAAAAAAGATCATTGCATAAAAAGTACTGGATGTGCTTATCAACATGTAACGAGTAGACGAATTTGCTTCAATGACGAAATAATTAGAACCCAGAAGATATTTATAAAGTTTCAGGCTCGACGGCACCACCCACCACGAAGCCCTATAAGGGAGGGCAGCCTCCGAATCTGGACATTTCCAGCCTCAGTGCTTACCATGATGCTAGCCGACATTGTCACTCGTAATCACTCCTTCACTTACTTGAACTGTGACACTTTTAACGCCAAGCCCAGAAATGTGATCCCTTCACTTGATCCCTAGCAGATTAACTACGAGTCTAATTAAGTACCAACCGATAGGTACTCTGGAGAACATCATTCCAAAGGGTTGCCACGCAAGGCCAACACGTGGGGATTTTGACGAGAAGCAATAAGCAAACAGAGCGATTATAGCTATTAATGGAAAGCTCCCTCGCTTGATGGAAAGGATAAGAAAAATAGAAGAGAAAATGAAGATTCCTGTATACCTTGTGATCCGAAACCCCGTACTAAAGAAGGCGAGTCCCATGAGTGGACCATAAACATGGAATGCCTGTTAGTAGGTCATAGAGACCAAGTTGACTGCCACTTCTCTACGCACTTTCATTTTTTGTATTCATACGGCTAATTTAAATAATCTCCAAATCTTCAAATATATTTCGAGTTTCTACAAATATATACGCTCAAAAAGGGAATTCCTTTATTGAACAGAAGGCAAGAATTCGTAAGCTGCAAGTTTGCTTTTTCAAAAACATGGAAGATTTGGCTTGACACAAAACAAGCTTTTCAATTTTACTTAAAAGATATGTATAAAAATTAGAAAATATTGCAAACAGAGTGGTTAAGACTCAGATAAATTGTACTTTAAAAAATGTGACCATAGCATGGGATATTTACCAAATTTAAGACACGCTTTACAGCATGTTATATTTATATATAATTATTTTTACTTCAAAAAACATAGTTCTTAATGTTTTTAATATGCTCTGAAACATATCGCAAAACTTAAGCTTCAAAAATTTTAGAAGACATATAATACCATTAAATCTAAAAATATATAAAAATTGTTAGTAAAAAATAACAGTTCTAAGAAACAAAAATACATCTTAAAGTTAATAAGTGCCACACAGTTAGGTATAGCTAGGTTACAAGAAACTTAATGCATATTCTAGTGAGTTTGATCTCTCTCTACTCTATACAATATATATATATATATATATATATATATATATATATATATATATATATATATAAATCCTCATTTAACTCCACATTATATTTCCTTCTGCACAACAGCTAAATAAAGAAAGATGTTAGATCAACATTAAGAAAATTTAGTGGGCAGTTTGATATGAATTATTCAAGAGAACAGCAATGTGGAGATTCAACCTATACTGGCGCCGCAGGGACCAGATTATGTAAAAAATTCCACCTTTTAAGACAAATGAGGATATTTGATTGCAAGAAACTTACAGAAGATATGTATCCTACGCAATTTGCGATGCTGTCTAAAATATTCTTATACAAGCTTTCAATCATTTAGCTCTAAATATTGTAACAAAATTATAATTTCTAATTCGAATTTAAATTTAACGAGAATGTTTTAAAATTTAGAAAATTGAGGAAGAACTTCCTTTGAATATTTAAACAACATATTTATTTACTTTTGGCTTAAAATTTATCCAAGTTTCCTACAAAAATTTGAATTATAATTTAATCTTTTTATATTAACATTAATAAAATTATTTTATTTCATGTAAGAAGAAAAGTTCAACCAACAAAGATTTTACAAGCTTTATTTGTAGTCGTATAATTAATAATGCTTCCCTTTAGTTACAGTAAATTACGATTCCAATTTTGATAAAATAAGTTAAGTACGAAACTTTTCATGAACTTGTTTCAAGTTTTTAAAGAGAATTTTCAATAAAAATTTTCCTCTCCTATAATTATATATTATATATATATATATATATATATATATATATATATATATATATATATAACAAAGATATGACAATTAAGCACGACAGTTTAAATATTTTTATAATCTTCAAAGTATTTATTGGAAAATTTCTGATCTTCAGCGGTAGAGTTAATATTAAATCTTTTGAATAAGGGTTTTTTCTTTTTACGTCACAAACTGAAGAAAATCACTTTGCACAAAAATCTTAAGGAAATTTCCAATATTCATTAATAACGCAAAAATAGGAAGCACCTATTAGATTTTTAAGTTTAGCGGTTTGTCAATTAAAAAATATGAGTAGCTTCTTTCTCGATTTACTACAGAATCTGTTAATCAAGACTTAAAATAAAAATTCCCTTATTACTATTATCATAATCGCAAATAGAATGATTTTTTTGTTTTATTTATTAATTAAATGCAATTACGGTTAGTGAAACAAAACGTTAATATTCCAAATTGACATTTGCTCTACTTTCAATAAGCAACTAGGTGCTACTGAAAAACGAAAAGTTACGTACTGATTTTGGGTTAACTATTTCGTTATATTTACCTTAACTTTTAATCAAAGGGATGCTATGGTTCATTGGTTAATAATCTCTACTAATGTATAAGGATACTCATTTACACACATAATAGTTCTTAAATATTCTTTGAGAATTTTTCTCTTCAAACAAGTTTTTCCTCTGTCAAACATGGCTTTTTCATGCTATGATCATTTTACCAAGTAATTAAGAAAATTATAAAAATTTTGCATGTGGAAAATTAACAATAAAACTCATAGTAAAATATTGAGAAAGATTAAATTTTAACGTAATAATTACGTAAAAATAAACTATACATTAAAAAATTTTATAATGTAATTAAGAGTTTACACAGAAAATCGGACTACTCAGCTTTGTGCAATATTTGAATGAAGCACTTTCCTCCCTTTCAGTTTCAGATTTTGACAAGTATTCTGAAGAAAATTCAAGCTAAGAGTGTTTTTGCAATTTGGCTAAACAATAGAAAAATTTCTGTAGTTCATTGTAATTTGTGACGAAATGGCTTTTCTTGTGATCCCAAAATGTCAAAATGCTGTGTAGAAGCCTTCTTAATCACCCAAAGAAAGGTTACAGAAGTTCAAACTCTAGACAATAGCTTTGTTTATCCAGAGCAGAAAAAATATTTTATCGTTGTATTGACTACTAAATATTCAGTTATCGCTTTTGTTGTCTATCAGTTACGAAGTGATTGAAGTCTCAGAGGCTTAGGAGCAAAAGTACTTAATGTGCTCTATTGCAAAATTGCAACAAATTTACTGCTTAATAGTTTACATTTTTTAATGGTTTATAAACATTTGTATTCACACAATTTGTTCTTGATTATACAAAGGAAACAAAGGTTTGACCCCGGTATGAGAAAAATTTACCAAGTCATTTAATTTCCAAACTTATAGATTCGAGTTTTTCAACTTAAGGAAATTATTTTGGTTTCCATTGAAAAATCAAAAAATACTAATAATTTTTTCCTTCGTTCATTTTATTTTCCTTTAGAGATTTTTTGTAGATTGTTTCACGCCAATAACTTATTCCTGTAGTTTTGAAACATAAATTGATCGAATTATCGATACAATACAGAAATTACAATCACTTAAAGCAAAATTTTAACTTTGCCATTTAAAAATATTCGTATAGTAAAGTGAAATATCATTGTATAGAAGACTAAACGACAACTTACATTTTTTTCTAAGAGAAATAATTCTACTGGATTTTTACGATTTTAAATGAATTCCTAATTACTAAGAGCACCCATTACTTGAGGTTGAACACTGAATGACAGTTCAAGATCAAGAGATAGAGAGTCTTAAAAATCTAAATACCACATGTGACAAAATCAATTTGAACACGATTCAACCCAAATATTTTGGTTTAAAGATAATAGAAATCAAATTCCATCCTCATGTGGATACACGATTTTATTTATTATAAACAAGGTCTATATTTACAAAATAAATTATTTCGATAAATAAGTTAACTCGAGCAAGCACTGAAAATTTGCATAATAGCTCTAAAATCTGCATATATACGCAGTAGAATATTAAGAGTTTTACTAAGCAAAAATTTACAGAGTGGTCTTATATTAATTGAATCATTTTTGAAAGAATTTTAATATATAATTGACCACACAATTAAATATAATATATATATGTATAGCTGTGTATTATCCAATTGTTTTGGATTTAGATATGTATATATTTTTTTGTGTCACACACACAACTGTACTCTATATTGCCATGACATAGTACAACACTTTACTGGAATTTTTAACAGGTATATTTGGGACCAAAAGAAAATCATGTACATAGTAGAAAGTGGTCACACAAAAAACCAGAATCGAGTCTATTTTTATTCCTCAAAACTTTTTTCAAGATTTAAGTTTCAGAATTTTGATACGAGTTTTACATTAATTACGAGTTTTAAAAAATTGTATACTAATTCAAAAGGTATTACACGCAGTATAAGAGCAGATATTTAGATCTAATCTTGCTACAAATAAGTAGTTATTCAATGGATTTTCATAATTTCTAGTTTTAAATTTTATAATAATTAGGAAGATATCGATTTCTCATTGGAAAACGGCAGATTATGTTTTCAAAATTTTTGCAAATTACGTTTACTGACACTTTATTGTTTACGTGCGTTTTACAAGCAGTATATATTCTAATAATTCTCATAGAATTATGATAATATTACACAGTATTTATGAACTGAAGTAACATTTTACAAGTATATATTCAAGAAAAAAATCTGTTACAAAAATCAGTATAAAAAGTAAAATAAATGCTTCTAAACTTCACTGCAAAATTGCAAAAACCTATAGTGGGAATCAACATAAATGATTACTTCTCGTTAATATCTCTTAACACACACACATTGCAAAAGTATGAAATTTGCAACATAAATAATTGGTGCAAGCAAGTTAATTTTTTTTCTTCAAACAGAAGGTTTTCCCTACCTAGACTAGTCAAGGATATTTACTTATTTTGTAATATGGTATAAAAAGTTTCGTTTAATTTTTCTTAGACAATTTACATCAAAAGAATTTTATTTCGATATACCAAAAGTCCTAATTTTTCATTGACACACACAAAACAAGTGAGACAAAAATCTCTTAAGTATATCTGTTAATATTTCTTATGTATCGGTGAATTTCAGTCAAACTATATTTTTTAAACTTGAGGTGAATTTATTACATTCTTATATAACAGCGAATAAAATATGCAAGAGTGACGCGATTGAAAGTCTACAAAATGTATTAGTTTATGAAGTGCTATAAATCAAGAATGTGAATTATTTCGAATGACTAATAGTTCTGATGTCAACGCTTGTTCCATGTGAAAACATGAATAATTCGTTATTACCTTTTTACTTCTGAAAGAAGTCTCCAGGATATTTTGATGAAATTATTCAAACCTCGCTAAAGTTTCGGAAAAACAATCAATCAATGTAACATACAATAAATATTTTGAACAAAAAATTGCTACTTTGAACTTCTTTTAAAATCTCCTTTCATCATCTTACAAAACCAAGACGTTAGTCAAAATTTTTCATCTGAGGAATATTTTCCTTTCAAAGAGCAAAATTTCTTTCCCTAAAGCATGAAGACGAGAGGAAACAAACGAGCTGAAATGTCAAAGCAGTATGGTATTTTAAGGCGTAGGTGTCATACCGCAATCGGCGGTCAAATAACTTGAGGTGCAGGGTCAGTTGCTCGAAGGTCAAAGGTGACTGCCATGAACAGGATATGAAGAACAAAAATTGGCTGCACACAAATCGCGAAATGATGGCCTTTCCATCGCTTTACAAAACGAATCAAGAGCCGATATTGTGACCCTGGTGTCAAAAAAGAAAAGAAATTTAAAAGCTAATAGTCTTATGGAAATAAGAAGCATCAGTCGAAAGGGAAATGTTTTAACCTTTAGGGAAGAACAATGGATTTGAAGATGAAACTGCTGCTAGCGTGAGAATAAAGAAAACAAAAATAAAAATTGGTACTGTTTTGGAATTATATTAAAGAGAAAATTCCTAACAGGAAATGCAAATTTTAAATTACGTAGCAGTTACTAAGTTCAGCTTTCGTATAGTATAAAGAGTATGACCTTATATTAGTGGCAAAATTTTGATAATTTTTAAACTTTGCCAAAAATGAGCACGATGGCAATAATAACGTTTATTTAATTTCCTACTTTTGAAAAAAATAATGGTTACAAAGAGCTGATGTGTATTTGGAAACCAAGAGTTAAAATCAAATTTAAGCCTTGCGTTATAAGCAGAAGTTAACATTTATCATTACAAAAGCAATCTCATAATTTATGTTAATCTTTGAAACATTTTCAAATAGTTTAGGATTAATGTTTTTGGAAATTGGGTAAGGCGTATCCGAAATCTTAACAGCCAAAGGTAATTGTAAGTCACTTGAAAATTTGATATATTTTGTCAACAGGAAAGACTGTATAGATAGGCCATTATGGGATCGTCATGTAAAAAATCCAGAGATTTCTTATACCACGACAGACTGATATTGCATTTCTGCTTTTTGCATGCACGCCTCCAGTAATTCAACAGAACCTAGGTTAATGTTTCTTTAAATCGTGTATCTTTTACTCTTTATAACTTTAATTTTATTTCTAAGAGTCTCTGATTACTGAATTTAATAGTGCCAAGGTATTTAGACTATATGATAAACATTTACTTTCAAATATTTATCCAACCTAAAATGATTTTATATTTAAGTAGTATTTTAAAATAAAATTCAAAATAGATTTGTATTTGTATTTTGTAACAACATGTTATTGTATCGTAATTTGATACAAGTAAACGAATTAAACCTCATATCCTTTCTCTGAACACTAAATTAATGTTATTAACTCCGAATGGAGACTTAAAATGAATGGTAAAATTAGTAAAACCAAATTCCTTCAGCTGAAATAAGTTTTTTTAAAAAAAATGAGAGTTTTAATTAAACTACACATAAAACGGTGAAATTTCATCTATGTATTTTCCTAACAGGTTTTATCATTTAAATTTTATTTGATGTAGGTACAAAATAATCTGGCAAATCTATTTTGGATGGAAATCTGTATAAGAGTGTCCTGGACAGCATCTAAAGATCTAAAATGTGAAATCTGTTGAAAAGTGGTTAAATAATTAAGACAAAGGTATTACGCAATGGACTTCAAACTTTTTTCTGCCACAATATCCCACCACAAAGTTTTCTTTTACAAAAACAATTTTCTGCAGTAACTCCACATTCTGTATAATTTACTTCAAGCAAAAATAGCGAAATAAATTATCTTCTAAGAAACAAGATTGCAATCATTGTATCAGAATATAACTGCTGGTAGCGTCACCCCAATAGATTCTTTTTCACCGTTGCGTATAATTTCATAACAAGTGTAAAAACTTTGAACTAGCCTTAGTCTAAAGAAGTACATGAACGTATCAAAGCAATAAAGCAAACTGGGTCATGCTGATAAACTTCAGTCGTTTTAACTACCACCGTTTTTTTATTATACAGACTGAATTGACTTACATTTTTATTACGATTTTACATCGTATTCAGAGGGAAAATGTTTCAATAAACCAGGAAGATACTTTATTTTAAGAAAAAGGTAAACAAAATTTAGTTAACTTTTTTTTAATAAAAATTGTTTCATTTAATCTAAAAATTTGAGAGAATCTGGTATATTTAATTACATTATATTTCATCTGTAATATTTTAAATCCTATAGACATGAATCTAAGTATTTTGTTCGAATTAATTCTTAATTCTGATTGAATGAGAAAGATATAATCGTTTCAAAATGTTCATATCATTCTCATGAATATAAATGAGATTTTTTTTTGCAAGAAATTAAAATCAAAACATTTCTATAAAAATTATATCAAGGAGAAAAATTAATTTGTTGAGTTAAACTACAAGTATGATTTAAATTTTTTTGAACTTGTGACATGAATTCAAAGATTGATAGTTAAAGAATTACTCTGCTTTTTATGCTAGTGAGCCTTTATTTTAAATAGTAAATTTCGTTTCAAATTTTAAAAGATTTGTTTGTTGCTCAAAGGTCATTTTATACACACGAGGGCTCGGGACCAACAGCTAAAAGTGGATTCCGAACTACAAGAAACACCCAAACCCAAGATGGAAATCAATCCTCTGTTGAACCGAAGGCCAGAGCACTAACTATTAGACTGCTAGTTCGGTTCAAATTTTAAACTATTCTTGCTAATATATAATTTGTATAATTTCAGTTATACAAAGTAACTTTAAGTACTTTAACAACTTAATAATTTAAATATGAACTTAATACATCACCATATAAATCTTCTATAATTAAATGCATATTTAAGTTTACATTAAAAATATTCGCAAAAGTAAAATGATACTAAATGCAGAGGATAACTAAGCAGAAACTGAAGAAATGAATCAGCACTTTAAAACGTAATTTTCTTGAGTTAAAACGGAAATGTGAAAAACAAATCGAATATAATGAATTCAATTTTGAAAATATTAAAAATACAAACAGCCTGCTGGAGAAAAAGAGACAAAAAACTAATATCCGAGACAAACGAGATTAAACAATTCTCCAGGGAAGCACCCGAACTTCTATTGTTGTCCAACGTGTAAAACACAAATGGCTGTTACAGCAATATTTCACTCATTGTTTTCCCAATCTTTTATAATCTTTCGATGGTAATCTAGAATGCTTTCGTAATTTAAGCGATAGGCAACGGCTTTCTTACAACCTACAGCGAAGTAACATGACAAAATTGCTAAAGGAGGTCGAACAGAAGAGATTTAAGTTTGCGTCAAAACCTTATCATTGAGTTTGATTGCATCGATAGATTGTCTTTATTGATAATTTGAATAATGTAATAGTTATATTAGGATTTCTATGTTTTCAAGTTTCATCAAATTGTAAAATCAAATATTTTAATAGTTAATAAATATTAATATGTAAAAATATATTAAAAAAATTGGAAATGATTACATAAGGATATTTTGTACTTCTCCGTTATACCTCCATTGATAATGGCCGTGACATGAAAGGAAAAAAAAATCAAACTATCGTCATAAATATTCCATTTGCATCGTGTACTGCTGAAAAATGCAATGCCTATATGTTCTTAGAAACTACTGAAAATAATACAAACATTTTACTTACATTTTATAAATTGAATAATTATCACTTATTGACAAAACTTATTTAAATGCCAATTTTTATTTGTGGTGGAAACTGCTTAGCAATGGCAGTGATGATCGGTTGCGTAGGTATAATGTAATAAGCACATTTTTTTCAATAAAATTAAATATTGCGGTATTTCGCCGCTTTTTGTCCTTGGCGACTTTTGACCATAATGTTCCTTTTAACCGACAAAATTATCACTAAGCCATTTTTTGTATACTACCAACCTTTAGAGCTTTTAGCTTTATCACTCTTCAGACAATTTTTAAACTTTTAAACAAAAAAAAACAATTTTATTGGAATATAGTTAAATTAAGATTTTGCGCCAGATTAAAGTCATCATATCTGTTATATTTTCGCTTCTCCGTAAGAAACATGCTATTTCTCGTCTCAAGGTACGTACAATGGTAAGTATTTGTTTCTACGATTTTATGAGTAGTCATGGGGAATACAATTTTTTTATGCTGGAACCACAGGAACAGCTTGTTTGTTTTGTTTGTTAGTCGCTCAACGGTCATTTTTTGCACACGAGGGCTAATTAGACCGTGACCTACGGCTTAAAGTGGATTCCGAACCACTACAAACATCCATGCCCAAGGCGGGATTCGAACCCACGAACTGTTGAACCGAAGGCAAGAGCGCTAACCATTCGGCTGCCAGCTCGGCCCACAGGAACAGAAGCAAAATTTGTTTTATAAAACAGGCTTGCATAGTTGATTATATTCGTAAAATTACAGAAGTATTCCCTTGCAAACTTTCTATATAGAATCTAAATAATCTTGAATATAAACACTTCTGCTAAAATGTGTGGACGAAACTTTCTTGATTTTAATTTTATATTTGCCTATTTCTATTTTATTTATTTTGTATTAGATACACGATCAGCTATAGTGAGATTTATAGATTATTCCCACAAATTACAGATCCTTATAATTTAATAGTATATCCTCGATAAATGTAGTATTGATAAGCCAGATTAGCATTTTTTTTTCATTAGTTTAGACAAAAAAAATTCAACGTTTCAAAACACCATGGTTTTTATTCTTAGTAATTATGTTAAAATCTCAAATTACTATCGTTTGTTACTGAACAGAGTGGACGAAAGTTATTCATCAAATAATTTAATGAATATTTTTTTAATGTTTGATACAATGAATTTCAGAAATTTTTTAATGAATAATAAAATATTACAGTACTACAAAGGTCCCTCAGAAATTTCTGGAATTCCCCTAGATTTTAAAGCTGCACTTTAAAAATTTTAACTGTTCAAAGTACTCTCTTTCAGCATCAATGCACTTTTCTAACCTTTTCAGATTCACAAAAAGAAACCTCATAGAGGAAACTTTTTTAGATAAATAACTCAAACCCTTCATTTCTTTGTTTATAGCTCAACAGTCATTTTTCTTTTCACCGGAGGGCTAATTTAGACTGGGACCTACAGTTTGAGGTGGATTCAAAATCACTGCACACATCCGAGCAAAAAGTAAGATGGTTGGTTGAGATTTATTGCGCTATGTCCAAAAATGGACATGCTGCACCAAGAGCAATATTTTTGAAAAATATCTTTTTTAAATAAAATTATTTTAAGAAATAACTAATCAACATTAAAACTTTAAAAAACAAAATATATATATATATATATATATATATATATATATATATATATATATATATAACGTTAAAATCCAATGATAAAATACAAATAAGGAAAATATAAATATATAATTTTAAAATTTATAGTAGAAATTATATATAATATAAAAATCTATTGCCCTTAAAAAAGCGAATTGTTTTTTATGGGGTGGATACCCTATTAAATCAAAGTTAAAAAAAATCACTTTTAAAAAAGTGTAAACGTTGTTGATTAAAATCATGACATCAAATAAAAATATGATGAACCATACACTGTTCATCATACGTTTCACACCATGGATTTAATTCACTTAGAAACAAATGTATGTGTTGGAAACGTGTCCGATACGAAGGTGAGTCAAACGGATTTCACTTCGTAACGGTAAAACCAATAATGAGAGAGAGAGTAAAAAGTAGAATTCGAACCAACAAACTGGTGAAACATAGGCCAAAGCGGTAATTCTTCGACTTCCAGCTCAATAACTTTGAAATAGAGATATGCCCGGGTGAGTTCATTAATTTTAAATATAGTCAAATTTCATTCAGAGATGGATCAAATTAATAAAACAAATATTCTGTTACTTAGAAATGTTTTTTCCCCCAAGAAAACAAAACTCAATATTTTTGAATAAGAAGATGCATTATTGTGGTGAAGCACGAACCCTTTTTATTAACTTCTTGAAGAGATTTTTTTCTCTGTGAAGACATTTATGGGTACCAGTTAACTATGACTATTTTCTGTCCTATATGGGTACCAGTTAACTATGACAATTTTCTGTCCTTCGTTCTTGACTGATTTCTTCAACCACTTGTTACTTTGGACGAAAACGACAAACATTTTTCCCCATTGTGGGCATGGGAACATTTTGAAACAACCATCTTTTGAGAAATTGGGCAATCAATAAATGAATCCATAAAATTACTTACATTCCATCATCAATAACGATTTTAGAAGTATATAATGTAGTGGTAACTCTCCTAAAATAATTTAAGGGTTTCTTGGTTCGCTCATGATCTTCTGTTGCTTAATTACATTACAGAGAACTTAACAGCAAAATATTTTTCATTTATAGTTCCTTATAAATAATATATATGGTGGGGAATCCAGTGCTCACCTCCTGTACCAATTGAGAACTACAGAGATTATCATCGATTAACGTTTTTTCTATGATTAAAACATATTCGGGTTTGCAAATGGCAGCCTCCCTATGACTTCTTTACTCTGAAGAAAATTGTTCTCCATGAAATTCTGTAAACCATCTGAATACAGTTGCAGAACATGGTACTTCACTTCCAAATACTAATTGTAGGCGTTGAATTTATATTCTTCTTGATTTAATCCTACTTTAAAATATCGCGAGATATTCCTCCATCAACTTCATTTTTTCTTCTAAATTGTTTTCAAGATAAATTATTGCAAATTGATTAGCTCAGATTTTCATATCTAACCATTACTTTTTTCTACTACTTGGTCTACGAGTATTTCAGAAATTCTGCTGTATCACGTATTGAGAATATAACAGCTTTATTTCAAAAATAAAATTTCCAATAATCAAGTCAGAATATTTTACTTAATATTTTTTCTGCTTGCTGATATGAGACTGCATGAATTTTTCCATTATCCAGATGAAAAAACCGTACTTTAAAATAAATTTTGTTTAAACATCTACACTTATGTAAAATTTTAAAACAAATACAAATATTTTTTTTTAAATTTTGACATTCGAAATTGTTTTTCTTACTTTAAAATAATACTACGAAATAAAATGCAAGAAAATTTGAAAAAGCGATGACTAAAAATGAATTTTGGAAAAATAGAAATGTCCCATTAGCCGAAACTATACGCCTTGAATACCACAAATTCCCTATCTCTGTTATAGGTGCATCAGATTAAAACGCATTACTTTTAATTTCCCTGCATTTAAACACGTTAAATCTAAATTTGAGATATAATTTTTTTCAAAATTAGAATCAAGATGACATTAAGTTCACAACGCGTATTCCTGTGTTTGAAAAATTGCAGTTCAATGTTTTCTTCTCTAAAACTGTTCGGTGGATGTTGTATAGCTTATTATTTAATAAGACCTAGTTTCGAATACAAGGATAACTAAACATCAGTTCAAATTATTTATTACAAATGTTATAGCATATCCTGCGTAATGGTTGTGTTCTTAAATTCATGAAATACATTGTGCATTTCTCCAAAAATTAATTATATAAAGATACAAACACTAAATCCATTTGAGTATTCTTATAAATCAATATGTGCATAATTTAAGATCGTTAAAAATATTAAAAAATTGTAGAAAAATGGGAAAAGGCAAGACAAAAAACTCCAATTTTATACTTAAAAATAAATTTTGTAAAATTCTGGAATTTTTGACATTTATTATTCATTATAATATTATAGATATGTTAAATTATATCTAATTTAATTATATATATTAAATTAGAATTATATAGTAGTTGAGCTTAAATAGACAAGCACTTTATAATCGCTATAAATATTAAGAATTTAAACTGTTTTTAAAATACTTAACATTACAAATCTCTTATTACTAAAAGAGCTTTTTTACATCCCGATATAAAATGAACCTTGTAATTTCTAACGAATATTAATCGTGAAAAAAATGAAATTATGTTTTGCAGAATTGAGAATGCTTTAAGTAATAACTCGCAAATGAATTTATAAAACTTGAAAAATTAACCCATTTTTGCTCGATTCATAAACTAAGATTATTAAATCGACACTCATTATATTCGAAATTTAAGTTTTGTCCTAAAATAACGAATGTCATTTTTTAATCAATAATAATACATGTATTTATTAGATATAGATCCATTTCAATGGTTGCATAATTATTACATGTGTTTACAATAACTTTAATAGTTATTATATCCAGAAAGTAATTTTAAGAGAACTAAACAAAACATACTTCAGTAAATTTTATATTAATTACTAATACTCCTAGAGTTATAGATTAAGAAATTTAAGATTTTTAACTATTAATTATTAAAAAGACAAAAAATTTAATTTTGAAGAATGTTTTAAGTTTATTGAACATAATCGGCAAGCCATTTAGCTAACTTAACCGAGATTTTATAAAACGTTTGTTTAATTAAAACAAAAATAATGATAATATGTTATACCTTTAATATTTTCTTCAGATATGAATTTAAAGCAATTTACTATATTTTAAAATAATTTTACGTTAAAAGAATACCCAAAATAACTTTCATTGAGTTTTATAAAACAGCAAAACTTGCCTTAATAAAATGAAAAACAAAAAAGCATATGAAAATTTCTATACTCTACAAAAGGCATACTAAAATGTAAATAAAATATTTTAAACATTGATAACTCTTTAAATTTTGAAATTAAATTTCTAAATTATAAAACACAAAGTACATGCCATTTATATACATTGTCATCAGCAAAATTCAAATGTGATTTAAGAAAAATTAAAAATTTCAAATTCTCGAATGCATTGAAATATTTTTAAAAATACATTACCTGAAAAAGAAATATATACATATATAAGAATACGAAACCAATTTAAAGTTTATATTTTTATTTGTCGATACTCAAATTTCGTAGTAAAAAAGTTTTCTTTAAGACTTAAATTTACATAAACTATCAGTAAAATCGAGGTTAATTTCAAAAACAAAGTAATTGCAAATATTAAAATAACACTGAAAAGGAAAGCAAGCGTGTTTTTAAATTTTAAAAAAAATATCAATATTTGTTTATCACCTTCAGCAATAGAGAATCAACTGCCGGAAGTAGGGAGAGCATGAAAGAGGTTTCCACTTCGTTCCAACTTAGAATTGTGGGATGTTGTTTATTCGTTCCTCTGCGGTTGCGCAGAAGGTGCTCTTTCCTAATTTTATCATTTAAATAGAGCCGATCTTCAAGTTCTCGCCCGTGACGTCGTTGCCTGTTTCAAGTGCCCAAATTCAATATTTGAAACAAATTTAGTCAATGGAGAAACACAATTCAAGAAAATGGAGAAATTTTACATTTCAAGGCACACAAGTCAGATAGGTGTCTTAAAATCAAAAACTGAAAAAAATGTTAGAATGCTATAATCGATAATCAAATTTTTAATTATTGTAATATATTGTTTATTATTGAACTTTTAAGGAATTTGGAATTTATATATCTAATTTGTGTGTAGATTCTTTGATGGTATTGAGTGGTAAATACTATACATAAATACTTTCACGTATTTTTTCAATACATAACTTAAAAGTTTCAGTGTGCTTTAATATTACATAAATATAATGTTAAGGCACAGAGTTGAAAAATGGGAGAGTATTGGAAGTATTTATGTGTAGTGTTTTCTACGCAATATCATCGAAAGATCTGCACAAATAAGATCTGAAATAATTTTCGTCAATTCTTTTAAGAAAACTACATTTAATTTATTATGATTTTATCAAAACTCATTTAAATAAATATCATTAATATAAAATTGGGATAAAATAAACTTTTAGATTTAAAAAAAATAATTGGTTTAAAATCTTACTTTCATAATAAATTTTAATGTAATGAGAAACTTCGGTTTATGAACTCCGAGTCTTATCACGTTAAATGCAAGATTCGAACCTTCTTACTGTTCAACTGAGGAGTTTAGTGCTGATTATTCTGCTATCCGCTCATTTAAGAGAGAGACTTTTTAATTTTAAAACATCGTGGAGTGAAGTCAAGAAATTTTGATAAATTTTAATAATGTAATTACCTTTTTAGGAAAGAAAACTAAATGAATATTTCTTTGGTTATTTTAATATTTTAAATTAACATATCAACACCATATCTAAATGAAGAATAATACGCAAAAAATATCTTTGATTACATATGCTTTTTTAGCTCAATAAAATCCTTTTCATTTTCTAATAATCCTTTTCATTCTTACTAATCCTTCATAAAACCTTTTTTCATACTAATTGGATTTCTGGAGATTATAGACTTAGAAAGCTGAATGTATTATTTTCTGTTTTGTTAGTTTTCTAATTTGTCTTTTATTCTTGAATTTGAATATATCTTTTACTTTCATGCCAAGAAATTTATTTCGATTTTTTTAAAAAAGAACAATTTCTTCAACTTTATTATTTGAAATCTATGCAATTAAGAAGCCCAGTTTACTATTGGCAAAATCTAGTCTAACTTTTAACTGTTTTTAATAAACTAAACACAAATTATTTTATTTTTGCTCTTTGAAATTCAATTAATTCTTAAAAAAATTTTCCTTAAGCGTATTCGTGGCTTTCTTTTTATTTCGCTAAGAACAATTTTTTCTAAGAAGACTTTCTTTTTATGTATGTATTACGTTGCTCTAAGAAAACTGTCGCATCAATAAAATAATCTCACATATTATCCTAGGCATTTGCTATGATTGATTTTTAATAAAAAAAACTCGATCCGATAGTAAACGTATATCTAATATCCATAAATTTTCCTATCAAATTCAAACTTAGATCAATAAAACGGAAATGCCATTGAACTAATTTATTAAATCTTTAATATTTTGAATATAATGTCATTTGTATAGTATTTGTAATCTCAAATATCACATTTTTGTGTGAATGATCATTTTTAACTTTATTTTAAAATTTTTTAACATTCATAATATATAATATTTATTGTTTCAGTTTTGCCTAAGTATGCACACACACAAGACGAATGATATAAATTTGCTTTTATATTATTTTAGGGATATAAAAAAGTAATTCGATTAATTTTGAAATAATTCACCGATATTTTCAAGATTATCAAATTAATTTTTAATCATGAACATTTAAATAAAAGACATTTAAATGACTTTATTCTTATTTTTATTCATATTTATCGTAATATAATCAAATTAAAATAAATTATGACATTCTTTCCAGGAAAAGAATGTTGAGTGTGTGGGAAATACATAGTCAATAGGCCATTGAACTCATTACTCAAAATGATTTAACCTTTAGGTGCGTGTAATATACCACAAAAAATATCATCAATAAGCATTTTAATCGTGTTATGATCCAAGATGATGTGAAGAAAAAAAGAAGTTTATATTTTATCTTTCTTATATCTCCCAGATCTAAATTATGATCAGGATTATCCTGGCCTAATAAGCACTTACAATGCAAGAAATATGTTTACTATTCTATCTTGAATAGAAAATAAAAGTCATGACTCACCATAAAAGTTCTCTTGTCAGTCAAAGTAATCTTAAGTAAGAATTTTTTAGACCTACATTTGTTTACGTCCTTAACTTACCAGTTTTTTTTTCTTTTTTTATAGAAAAATGCAGCTAGACGTCATGCAGGTATTTTTCAAGAAAGAAAATTTTTTCTGAAAGCTAAAATTATTATGTTATAGTTATTAAAAATTTTTTGTTCTTTTGTAAAACAAGTTTACATGTATTTTTTAATTTCTACAGCACCTATATTCCTATTAGGAAAGTTGAAAAATACTAAAATGTAAAATATTCCGCTTAAGTATGAATTGAATGATAAAAATATACTTTAAAAGATGAGATTTGAAATTTATTACATTTTTATATTACATAATATAAGCGTTTTAGAACATTATTAATATGTTGTGCATAATAACGTTAAAAGGAAGCTTTTCTAAATGTTTCTCTTTATTAAAAACTAGACGATGTACTAATTTGTTTCCTGTTGTACATGCAATCATTTAAAGATAAAGAATAAAAAGTATGTAAAAGAATATAAAAATTTAGCTTCTTTGTAATTGTTTTCATAAAATTGTATGTCATTGTAATTTTAATAATTGTTCACAGAGCCTTTTTCTCCGATCCCTGGCTGACCTTAGAAACTCATTACTATAAATTAATCCTTTCAGCACTACAAGAAGCGAAGGTGATGGCAACTTATGCAGTGGGAGACACAGTGGGTGTGGTATCTTTGCCCTGAAGGTGAAGTGATAACAGAGAGAGAGTGAAAGAAACAGCCATGACCAAAACCAGGATTCTAACCAGGGACCTATTGCTTCGAAGTTAAGGTCGCTAACGACTTCACCATCGATCATAGAGCTATGCAACCTGAATTGTGCAGCGCTGCTCCCTATTAAAATTGCTACCCCAAAAAGACGACGTTATACAGGAGAAATTTATGGCAGGAGAAAGATATATGAAAATTATTAGCTTTTCAACGCTGTCATGTAAAACAACCAGCATTAGCGACCCCTATATTTTGCTTAAATAAATAAATTGTATTTCAGATTTCTCATACATAAATGGAATTTGAACATTGTTGGCTGGTGAAAAGATGTTGTGACGCCTCGTGTAAGAATGATAAGTGCTTACCAACACATTTCTGATTTTGTTTATTATCGAATTATTGTCTCCTGGGATTGTAGTTCATCGCATAGCAGTATTGCAGCTCACATCCGTGGGAGTCCCATGACTATCTGTATAATAGGGAATCAATGAATTGAGGATAGTCATAAAAACGCTTCACTGCAGAAGCCCGCTATGAGAAACAGCCGAGAAGACAGACATGTTACCTGCAAAGTCTTAATGGATCGTACGGTCAAGCCACTATCCCCAAGTCAAGAAACGAGATCGTTTGTAAGGTAACACATGTCTGCTTGAACGCTGTTTTTCAGCATCATGGGCTGTCATCTCAGAGACTTTTGCTTCGGCTACTAATGATGCTGCATTAGTCTTCAATCGTTTGATCAACGATCTTAGACGTACGAATTCCATGACTTCATATTTTCAGAAGAAGGCTCTGTTTACAGCATCATCTGTGACTGGCAACAACGTGGAGAAAGCAAATAACCAGCATCTTCTCAACATTGTGACATTGGCCCATCACCTGAAGTGATGATATAAGATGGCATTTGATACACGTTTCGGTTACCTCTTTTTCTCACTGAAACACTTTGAACAATGGAAGTTTTACTTCTGTTGTGTTAAAGTTCGCGGCTTTGTTTTTTATTCGAGGGCTGCGTTACAGCAGAATAATGCTCGAACACATGTTAGCATTGTTTTCTGGATCTTCCTTGATATACAGAAAATGATTGACTGCTGCCCTGCCTGACATTTTCTCTAGATCTCTCGCTAATATAAAAGCATGCTCAATGATTATAAAACGACTCGTCACCATACACCAATGACTACGATCGATGAACTCTGACGTGTTAAAGCTGAATGAATAGCTGCACCTGTACATGCTAAGAAATCTCTGACTTAATGTCAATAGTTTAAGTGTTTGACTCAATGTCAGTAACTTAAGCTTTATACCAAAGGGGGTTACTTTGGATACGATTTAAATTTTAGGTTTCACATATGCTTAAACGAAATCTTACAAGAAAACATGTGACAATAAAATGCTTTTAAATGATTTGAAGTATCCTTTTGAATAAATTAGCAATAAAAATAGCCTTTTGACAACCAACTACAGCGCCGTCTTTTCGAATAATTTCAAATGCACAATTAGATATTTAATCATATTTAGCTTCTTTGAAATATCATTCATTGTTTTAAAGATGTAGTTTAATGTTAATTACTGAAGAGTACTGCCTTTTACGCTCTTGGATTTTGTGTGCAACTCTTCCCACCATATGTTCTCAAGAAAGTTAAGGTCTGGAAAGCATGCAAGCAATTTATCACAGAAAATCCTTTCTTTTAACTTCAGTCTCAGATTCAATTTGCCTTATCTAATTAGTCAATATTTTGTTGAATTGTGCTATTGAATTACTTCAGAGGAAACAGAAAAGGGTAATAGGCTACCATATAATAGGTGTTGGTTATTTCAACCATTCAAGTGACCTGTTAAAAACTCTAATAATACTTTGGAACTTTGATTAAATGCAACCAAATGTTCCTTTATGTTACTTCTTAAAGAAATTTATTTAATCTTTTAAAGGATAATTGAAAGTATTTCCAGATGCCCTGACCATCAAAGTAACACTTCATAAATTTAGATAACTGTATGCCATTTTCAAATATGCGACATGTAGAGTGATATTTTCCTCTTTTTCACAAAAACTATTTACATTCATTAAGCAGTTGTCATCATTACTAGTATATCTCAACAGCATTTTCAATATTATAGTCTCTGAATGAATCTAATGTAAAATCATTTCCTAATACTTCTTTTAATAATTTTACTTTTATTTTAATACATAAATATAATAAAAGTATTTTTAAATATATGGAACATAAAATTTCTCCTGCCTATTATAAACCATCAATTTTCATGTAATTATTAATTATTCATAAATTCAAATTCACACGCACTCATATTTTTACTTAAAAATATTTGATGTGATAAGATTGAACTTTTCATCTGTGCTTTTCAATCTTATTTTTATGACAAATATTATGCTTTGTAAGTCAAATTTTCATTTTTTTTTAAAGTCGGAAAAAAGTTCTGCTCCAAGAAGTGTGGTAAATACAGAGAAATGATCTGTGGGTGTGTTTATACACTCTCTTATCCCCTTCCCTCTTTTCTTTGCTCTCATTTTATTCAATGATTTCCCACTCTCCTTTTCTACAGTGATTCTTTTTTCTGAGTTTCATGGAAAATTCCAAGGTCACGTCACAATGCTTCTGTAAAGTTCGTTGCACACGAAAACAGACGGACGCTGACAAAAAAAATAGGATTCGAAAATTGTACGTGAATATACAATTTTAAAATAATTTATGCTCTTATATGTATGCATAAATCTGTAAGGACGTAGTAATATGTGTGTAGAACACAAAAATTTAAATATATTTTCGATATGAATTTGATAAATCAAAATTATTTGTGTGTGCATGTTTGTCACTTCACCTTTATTTTCAAAACACTGAGTTATACAAACGTACTATCAAACAAAATAAATGTTCAAATTTAATAAATTTCATATAAAGTTGAGTGCAAGGCAAGCAGTAAAATTTATATAATTAATACTAATATTTGTGTGCATTATTTTAATTTATATCATTAGAAGCATAATTATGTAAATTGATTATTTTTCATTCATCATTCATTTGAAATAAGGAAAAAGTCTTTTCATCACAAATATGGAATTTAAATTCTAACACCGTACAAAAATTCAAATTCAGTTTTTAAGTATTTTATGAATTATTACATTTAATAAACAAATTTAAAACGCAACTTGAAATAATTGGAGCAAATTTTCTAAAGAACAAATATCGAAGTATATTAAATATTTAAAAATGTGTAAAACTAAGGATTATTTAAGAACAACTTTATTTTAAAATAATAAATTTACGTGCTCCGTTATCTAGGCAGTTATATATTTTCATCGTTTCATGTAAATGGAATAACTAACGATATATTTTTATGATTTATTTTAATGTGCTAGCAAATAAATGATGACATATTTTAACAAAACTAAGCTTTCATCAATGTCTTACAGTAATATAGATATTGTCAACACACTATAATAAAAATTCGAATATATTTTAATATACAACTGAGAAGTTCTATAATTGCAAGACGTAATCAATTCAAGAGAAAAAAATATAGATTATTTATTTCAAACATTGTAATTTATAAAGTTGTATGAATATCTTAACTATTTATACTGCATGAATATGTTTTCTGCTTAAATGAAGTTAGCACTTTAACATTAACATAAGCTTCATTCTTAAAGTTTTCATTTCAATATACTTGATGATGAATTTCAAATTATCAATTAGATATCCAAGAATATGATAACATTTTCTCTATCTTTATTAGTATATTTTAACAACATTTTTTATTTTTATCAAACATTGTACGATGTAAGCATAGATATTCAACAACAGTTGATTTTATTACTACTCAACAATAAATTTATTTAAATGATTGAAAGATTTTTGTCCCATTTTATTAAAATTTAAGAAATAAACCAAGATGTATTTTCTGATCAAGTAATAAATAAATCTGAATAATACTGTCCTTGTTTATCTCTAAGTAAATATGGTAGTAGGTTTCCTTATTTATGTGAAAAAGAACCATAGATAAAAAAATTGTAAATTTGAAGTAAATTTGAAATTTGGAAAAATAAATCATGCGCATTTTCTAAGCATAGTTATATTAAAAAAACATATTCAGTCTTCATTACGAGAACATTCATAAAAGACATAAAAATTCACTTTCATGTTTAAGTTTGTTTTGAAAGAAATTTGGTAACTTTGAATTCAGCGCCGGAATACAAAGAAAAGTAGAGCAAACGGTTAATGAAACAAAGTTTCAATTTAACTCAAAAATGTTAAATTATTTTTGTATAAACGAATAAAAAAGTAAAACCACTTATTTATAAATATCACACATAAAAAGGAATGAGGTTGATTGCTAGAAAATCACTTAAAGAAAATTTTAAATGACTTGGTTCCCAAAATGTGTTACATTCAGGGAAAGATGCTTTCGTAATCTGCATATCTCTCCGAGTAAAGAGGAAGAAACAAAAAAGCACGTTCAAAATATATTCTTTATTCTTATTTTATTGAAACGTGTGACCTAACATATTTAACATCCCTAAAAGAAGCGAAGAATACTAAGCACCATTTTGTCCTTAATCTAACATAGAAAGCTTTGAGCTGTCTTTTTCTTGAGTTAAGTAATTCATATACTTTAATCTATGAGCAACTTCTAATCTGTCATATAATATCAGCGTGGGAGGGAAAGAAGCAAAAAAAATGTGATAAGTTTGCTTGAGCACTAATCAATCACCTCATTTTGTTATGCACATGATTTGAGTTAAGTACAAGAAATCAAATTCATATATGTATAATTTAGTTATGTGCATATTTCAATCCCAACATTAAGAAGTACTGACAATTGTGTGCAATCTATATATATATATATATATATATATATATATATATATATATATATATATATATATATATATATATATATATATATATATATAATGTTTTGCATAAATCACAATTTAAATTGACTAATTTAAAATTTGATGATTAATTAAACTAGTATAAAAGTACTTATGTAATCAGACACACCGTGTAGCTGATCGCATAAAAACATTGTAAGGCAATTAAGTTTTACAATGTTTAAAAGTATTCACCACGCCTTTATTAGTGTGGATTCAGAGAAGAACCCACGAAAGCTCTTAAGTATCTCCCTCAATAAATACGCCCGCAGAAAGCAAAAACGCAATAACTACCTCCAGTTGCTCAAAGATGACTGGTATCAAACCTGGAAACTTTCACTATCAAAACCGTGATGCTACTATCATTAGATCATTGTACGACCATTGCTTGATAAATATATAATGGTTAAATGATAATCAATCGTATGTGTACTAATTTATACAAGACTACCAACAACTGCAATGCAATTTGCAAGTGAACAATGCTCAATGAGTTTTTGATGAATCTTTAATGAAATGCTATGAATATACCATTAAAAGAGTCCGATTTTATAAGAAGGAATAAAAAAATAACATTTTTTTTAGATTTCTCCTTGTACTTCAATTTAGAAACAGGGATTATAATGCGTACCTTTAAAAAAACGCGATTTTGGCAAACAATTGGACACTGTTGCATAAATTGTATATATATTTGTTGTTTTACGCTCCTTTTCACATGTTATTTCTTCAGTTTGAGAAAATTTTCTATGTGACCGGTCTTGGATATAAATGGTGGTTAGTATATGAATATAAAAAGTAATTTTATGTATAAAAGTATACTTAAAATGAACAAAAATATGTATGTGTGGTGTGATCCAGGCTGAACCTGTTTATATTTGGATTACATGTTCCACAGACAAATAATTGTTTTTCCAATACCTTGAGAAATTTACCTTCACTTTTACAAGGTCTAAAAAAGTAAAATAAATATATCTAATTTGAGGAAAAATAACAATATCCTTATAAAAGGGATCTAAAATAAATATGATCATAAAAAATAAATAAAAAATCAGATTTGTTTTTGTTAATAAAAGCCCCATATTTGAAAAGCAAAATATCAAGTCAAACTATATTGAAATTATATTGAGCTCAAGTCAGTCTTGAGACAAAATTGTATGGAAGTGAGAAGAAAACAAAGAATTTGTTTACGCTTTCTTCTGAAATATAGAGTTGTTTTCAGTAATCATGCGATTACTTAAGAATTGTCCGACACCTGCTATCTAAATCCTCCGCTCTTCAATTCCACGATTTGTGGTTTCGACGCCCACTGGACTTTGATGTTACTTTTGATGTATGAAATACTTTTCAAGATGTAGGTCTATGTCAAATTAGTTCTCCTGTATAAACTAGAACAATAAAATAATCCAATCCTCCTTAAAATTAATCGATTTAGCATGTTTGTTTGCATTTTTGCTGTTTAATGAAAAAAATCCCTATAAATAATACAAATTATATGGAAAAGAATTTATTTTTACTATGAGATGAAAACGCCTGTTGCTTGAAATAAAAAAAAATTTCAATCTAAAGAAGCATAAATAAAATATAATTCATGTTTCTGTTAAACTTATATAAACAGGTCAGTAAATCTATGTAAGTGTTTCCTTTTAAAAAAAAAGTGAACAAAGATTTCATAAGAAACGAATAAATTCTATTAAAAGCGAGTTTTATATATTACTCAACATAAAAAATTTAAATACACATTGAGATATAGGTAAGTTAAAATAATTCTAGACGCATAAACTTAAAAGAGATTTAATAATTCTTAATTTATTTTTAAAGTAAAAATGCCTTCAATTAAACAAGGTATTTTACATATATAGTGCACACCTGGCTTACATTCCTTTACACAACAGTAACACAATAGAAAAGTTACATATCGTATTGGATTACCATTTTCGTTTATTATGTCTTAAATCTGAATTTGAGGCGCTGGTAAAAAGTTCTCAATGAATATTATACTTTTCCCGCACGCGTTTAAAAAAAATCAATCTTCTAATGTTTATTTCAGATTTACCTATGGTATTATTAATAACTCCTTTCTACTGTTTTATAACGAAGGTACTAACTAAAGTGGTATGACGTTACTGATTAAAATAAAAATAATTTTAGTACTTTTCAGGAGATGTTCTTGTGTATAATATTTCAATGTCCTCCTACTTACTTTAATGTTTTAGTATATAAAAGTGGGGTGCAAAATACAATATATAAAACAAACATCATATTTTTCCTTGTTAAAGGAATTATTGAGAACAACAATGTTAGAATGGATCCGTTGTTAAGTTTTCAAATAAGAATTCATAAGGCAATGAAGAACAGCTTACATATAGGAATAAAATCCGCCAAATTTTAAATTGTGTCAATAATAAATAATAAAGTTATTCAAAATTTTTAAAGAAGGAATAAGGGATTTTTTTTTTTGGCTTCTAGCAAAGCTTACCTTTCTAGTTCCTTCAAAGAAAGTAATAATTGCTGATGCTGTTAAAAAAGTGAAAATTTTTTAAACACTGAACTATGTTTGTAACCCCAAATATGTGAAAATATGATTTGCCCTACACTTAAAGAATTGATTGCTGCTGAAATACATATTTTTAATAAGACTATGCTTTTATAATATCATTCGAAGAAATTAATAATAAGGAAACATTTGTAATTAAAAATAAATGCGCTTTTACTAATATGCTAAATATTAAACCCGTAAATATCGAGTAAAATATAAAAAAATGCAAAGTTTATATGGAAGTAAATTCATAACTTAACATAAAATTCAAGTATTTATAAAACACGTAAAAATTTTCATGTTTATGAAAATAAAAATTCGTAAACGATCAAATGGCAACTCTACTGAGTGAACATAATTGTAAATTGTTTTATAACTTCACTAAAATTTGCAGTCATTTTGTTTTCGAATATAGTACAAAAATTTTACTCTTCTATTCGCAATTAATTATTTCGTTTAATTTTAATTATAATGTTCTTCATCTTAACTGTGTCCTCAAATGATAACATTAATTTAAATTGTTCTCTTCCTAAATGTTTCTGATTACTTGTTTCAAAGTTTCTGATACCTCCTAAGGCCATTCTTTACTTCACTATAAGTCAATTTTTTTTTACCCACGTGTATCTTTCGTTGCATTACCTATCGTCTAATTATGTTAAAAAGAAACTACATTCTACTACTACTTACACGCATATTAATTACTCAAGTGCGTGTCAACTACTTCCGTGCTTGTTAGAAGCCAGAAGGAACACATTACTACTGAATATAATATCATTCTCACACACACATCACATTTTTTAAATACTTTTTTGTGTCAGCGCACCTATATGTGGATAGGAATATTTTATTTTTTACCTGGATTTTATTTTTTACGTGAAGTGTTGAAACAATGTGCATGTTTTATAAATTGCTTATAATTACATTTAAAAAAATGTAACTTTTGAATGCAGATACTTGCGAAACTTCGAGAAGACTCAAAACACAAATTTTTAGCGTATATTCAAGCTTAACACACTGTTTTCGATATTTACATAAAATAAGTTGAACTTTTATACGAAATATCTTAATAATTGTAATATTCACAGTAGACACTAAAATGTATCAATAAACATATGCAATTATGATTCTAACTGACGTTATGTCAGTTGAATAAATGTGCCTCGACAAAATCTTTCAGTATAGCATTTATTTGATCAACATTAGTTACTTAAGGATCATCGTTTAGTTTAAATAAAAGTTGAATTAAGTATTAAACTTTCAGTTAGTAATCCCCGTTATGGAATGTTAGATTATTGTGATACATTTCCAATTGCGAGTTTCAGTTGATTGAAATTTAAGGCTTTAAACACAGATAATCTCTACATGATGTTGAATAATGAAGTGAAGAAGTGATACATCAAATCAAGGAAATAAGATTGAGACCCTAAGAATGTGTTTCACTTATATAGATCCTCTCTGCACGACTATCTTCTGCAGAATCAAACGTCTTACCCCCTACACTCTAGACACAAGCACATGACGGCCACGAGGCTATCATTCATATTCTTTATTGAAGGTTAATTTTATATAAAACCTTATTTAACAGCGTTCCATTGATTTACTATGTGTCACAGCATCTTCACCTTCTTGAATTGCTTATATTCAACATAACTTGACACTTTTCCAAAATTAATGAGAATTAACACTTTTATAGTATTTTTTTTTTTAGTTATAGAATATAAAAGTAACTTAGATTAAAAGTAAAAATACCATCTCAGGAATTTTCATCTAAAGCTAAAATGCGCATTCAATGAAACTGAAAGTTAGTTTCTCCTTTCTCTTTGATGTAAGTTGTTTATCATTATTGATTTATTACTGATTATTGATGTAAGTAAGTTTATTTGTAAGTTGATTCTCCTTTCATTTGCCCTTTTTAATAAACTTATCAAATATTTAGGGTTTTGTTAGTGTATTAAATATTTAACACTTTTCCCTTATTGAAGAACTTTTAACATAAACGCACACAAAAATGTCCATATTTATTTTTTTAATATCCGCGTGATTTAAATCAATTAGAGTTGTTCAAAAATTTAGGTTTGTCTCTGTATTCACTAAAATTAATATCAATCCCATCTCTATGGAAAAGAAAGGACAATTTAAACTGATTTTTCAATTAAAAAAAATAAACAGTCTGAGAAATCTTTTTATTATTATTATATATCATTACGTAAAGGTACTGTTGATTAAAACTAATATATTTCAGTGAGAAAATAAGCTAAAGTCAGAATTTTTAAGAAAGAAGGTATGGAAAAAAAAGATTAAAAAAATATTGTTTTCTTTAAATTTTAATAAAAACTTTACATTTTCGTGTAGAAACTAATTGAAGTGTATTTTTCACATTTTGTTAGGTTTGAGAAATATTTCCAATATTTACTTGAAGCTAAATTTACAGCTGAGTGCCACACACATTTATAATAAACATAGAAAAAGTACTTATTTACCTTACTTCCCTTATTGATAAAATTCCTAAGTGTAAATTTGTCGGAATTAAAAAATTAATAAATATTATACTTTCTTTTTTTACAATTTCTACAAAATATTTTCAACCAAAAGTAGGTGAAGATAAAATTTGTAAATGAAATAATTCATGTAGGCTAAAAGATTTGAAAAATTCTGTGACTTGCTGTTATTAAGACCAAAAAACAGACGTGTAAATGTGTGTGTATATATTATATAAATATTACTATATAAAATAACCAACGAAATTACTGTAAAAGGTTTGATAAAAAAAAACATATAATAAAATTACGCAAGGAAAATATAATAAATAATGTAATTAAAATAGCAAGAGAACGATAAACAAATTTCTTCAAATTACCCTGACGAAAACAAATGACAATAATAAGGTGAATGTGCTTAATATAAAAGAAAAATATCGCATATAAATAACTCATAAAATAAGATAATAACACAAATGTATGCAAATGTATTTATAAATCCCTTTATATATATGTGTGTACGTGTGAATGCCCTTCAGAATTGTATAAATTACATTATTTGTTAGTGTAAATATTATGAATGACGAACTGAACTGGAAGCAGAATCCGTATATATATGCACTATTATATGGAGATTTCTATCAATTATTCTCGTATATATTTACAATAAATCCTTTGAGATTTTCAATTATTTTGACAAAAGAAACTATTAACTATAATAAATGAATGCCCATTATAATCGCTTGTTATTTTTTTTATTTTTTTTTAAGAATTTTTATATAGTATATATTCTTTTAAAACCTTTTCAGTCAATCTGCTTAAAAGCCAAATCTATTAGTGTTTAAAATGGTACCCATAAAAAATTTAAAATACAAATTAGTAATTTACATAAATGCTGCAAAATTTATATAAAATCATTCCGAAATGCAAACATTTATTAAGAATCATAATTCTAACAGTTTTGTGAATAAAATTGAGTAGCTCAAATATAAACTATTAAACCACTCACATAAAATACTTGCTTCTGTGTTAAAATGGCAAAATAAATAAGTCATTTCTCCAAATTTTACGTCTTAGTCATTTTAAAATTTAATATGTCACGAAAAAGATTTAAGTTTATACTTAAGAAAATTATTTGAAGAGAGAGATTTTAACTTAAAAAAAGGCAAACGGCATTTTTTTCATCCTAAATCGTATCAGTTAAGGCAACGAATATGTGCTGTATTTGCTTACTATGGAAAGAAGACAGAAAAATTCGGATACACAATGTTTTATGAAAAGAAAGTCTGACTCACGAAGAAAGACTGAAAGCTAAAATAACTTCAACTTCAAGCTTAAGTTCAAATTTAAGTTATTGTGTTTGTTATTTGAAAATAAAAAACGAAAGGAAATCAATGTTCGGGAATGAATACGTAAAAAATGTAAAATTGGACACAATCGCTCATTATAAAATTCATATTAAATTTTAATCATTTTAAGTAATAAATATTCCAAACAAATGTTTCTAAATAAAACAATATTTGAGATATATTTCTGTTATCATTTGTGGACACCAATAAAAAATTAATCGAAATCTGCCTACGTGATACAGAAATGGTAATATAAAACTCTCTGAAACAGTTGTTATTTGTAGTGAATTTTATTTTTTTTTTTTTGATTGCTAAAATAACTGCTGATGCATATTAAATTTTTGTAACGAGTGTGCAATGATTTTATACATTCATCTCCAATTATTGAGTTTCCTGTGCAGTTTTTTCTGAACTATTTAAAATTAGGATTTTTACTTTTAAAAATAATGCTATTTATAATAAAAATATATACTTCCGTGTTAACTATTTTTATACTATTTATGTATGTTTTTCTCATATTAAGTCAGCAACTATTTGAAACTAAAGTTTACTTTTAAGAAATTAAAACTCGGCTTAAGATGAAATACATATTTTTATTGTATAAATGGAGCCACAAAATCTATAAAATAAACATAAAAATCTATAGTTTAGAAATGATTATATGTCCGATTGTTTAGTATAAATTTATTCTTACTAGACCGATTCCTTTTACAAATACATTATTGTGTAAGCAATGAAGCAACCAAACGCTTTAAAAACTCCAGAAGGATCTGGGTGCCTGCAAATTACAAAGGGACGAGTGCTTGTTCCACAGTTAGGTCAATCACAATGACCTTATGAAGATCGCATTGTGAATAAATAGGCATCCTTGTTTTTGTAGCATTGTTTTAAAGTATTACTTCCGCTTGATTCCATCTTTTACTAGACTGGAATCTTATGAAAGTGGTGCGACCTATTTCTCACGTTTAATTTGTTTTGTTCGCAAATCAATTTTACTATTCTTTGACACCATATACAATGGACAACATTCCCAGAGTTAACTAGTAAATATGAAATTTTCCAATGGCGACAATAACATAACATATTAATTGGTTACACATAGCGGGTGAAACAGTATGAGAAGTTGAAATAGAAAACTTATAAATTCAAAAATGTCAATTGGAAAAAAATTGTAATGCAATAGTTTATTTTTATAAACAATTTATAAAATTAATTTATATACTCAATAAAATTGCAAAAAATGTGACTAGTTTTGTCTCGTAATGTAATAAATACGACTCCACATATCTAATTTATATAATCATTTAAAACAAATTCATCATATGTATTTTGTTTTTGTGTTAAATTAACTAAAAAACAGTACTGCGTCTTGGGAAATATGCACACAAACTTATATTCTCAAAAATAAAATTTTCATTATAAACGAATTTCAAAATAATTTTATTAGTTTCAGAATAAATGAAGTTTTAATTATTGACAACCTTTTTAAATTTTAGTGTTTAAAATAAATGAAAGCAATAATGAGTCACAAATATTTTTATCTCAATAGGATTCAATATTAACTACCGATAAATTAAAAAAAACTTTCATAATAAAATTGTTTTTTTTTAATTTACTTGTGATAAATATGAACTTAATGTGATGAAATGAATGAAAAGAATAAAGAAATTTTAAATATTTCATACAAATCAAAGTGTAAACTGAATTAATTTATAATTCCTCGATGATGCGTAAAATGTATTTTTATTGTATACTAAAATGTGGACCTCAAAACATTCATGTTTCCCTAAGAAGAAAAAGAAGACCCACATTTGTTCTTTCAATTTCCCATAACTTTCATCTTTGACTAAGAAGAAAAAGAAAACCCATATCTGTTCTTTAATTCTGCCTGTAGTATTTAAAATAAATACCATTGAAAGCCGTATAGTCAGGGAACGCATTTCACTCACCTGACTTTCCTATGAGGCCCGGATCTTGAGTAAAAATGTAGGGCCCTGGTCCAGCCTCATCGGCACTTCTTGGATACGACAAGGCATCGAGCCTGTTGCTCCAACTTATGCTACCTGTAATAAGAAGTTTTACAACCCCTGAATAGGTTGCCGAAAGTTGGTGGTCGCCAAAATCTCTCTCAAGGCTTCATTTCATCTCTATTTTCGAAATAAGTTTAGATTTTTACTGGAATTTCTCACCTTTTAGCCTTTTCTGAAAAAGTAAATAAATGCGTACATTTTTAAATAATTTTCCTTATTTATGTATAAATAAGAGAATTTAAAAGCAATTTAAAATTAGTATAAAATGAAATAGGTGAAACATTGTGTATTGTCATTACTCAAAAACTAATTTATTTTTAATTCTTGAAATTATACCTGCTACTCGTATTAAAATAATTTTGTGAAAATTATTTGGTTTAACTTATTTATTCCTTCAAAAATATTTAAATTAAACATTTTACTGCAAAATTTTATTGCTTCATAACACTTTCGGCCAACTTAATTATTCTTCCACGATTTTATAATTTAATTAAATATAGATTCATAAAATTTTATTCCACAACTATTAATAAAAGCATTAAGCAACGGTATAATTGCTTAGCTCGTCAAATTTAGTAAATTAAATGTGAAGTTAAGAATGTAATTCTTTAATTATTTAATAATACCTATAATTAGGTTTTACATGTTATTTATATGCACTCAAATAATTTAAAAATACGATTTTTTTATTATATTGTATTTTCGATAAGTTTTGAAGTGATAATAATATATATGTTTATATGTGCAATAAGTTTAATATTAAATTCTTATTTTGAAGTACATAAAAATACATTCATTCATTCATGCTTAGATTTTTCTTTTAATTTACTGTAACAATTTGTGTGTCAATAACAAATGATCAAATCCTGTATAACTGAACAAAAAAATGTATGTGAATATATTTATATAACTTTATAAGTAAATAAGCATATACTTATGTCATTGAATATATTTACTCCCAAATTAATTTATTTAAATACAGTTTTACCTTATGCTTTTAGAAGAATGTTATGCAATTTAGATAAAAAAAAATATAATTAAAGTCTCTCGTTCTATTGTTTAATTGTTAATTATCATGTCATGAAAAGTTAACAATATGTTTGCATGCATCATTAAATAATTTAAAAATGATGACTAAATTCTTCAACAACATTTTACAAAAATAAACTCAAACTGTTTTATATTATTTATCATTCATTAAAAACAATTATCGGAATGTCTTACACACATACAAAATTAATTCTAATTTATTATTCATAATTTTTTTTTATCTCAGTAATCATATTTTTGAACAACTGGGGCAATAAAAATTATGCATGAACAAAAAATTTAACCATAAAGTATTAATCTGTTCTATTGCTTATAATTTCATAATGGTTACTTTGATAATCATGAATATTAATAAGCAAATAGTTTTGACTGTGTTAATTTTATACATAAGTAATATATTTTTTACAGAAATAATTGTTATAAAATTTTAATATATTATTCTAGCTTCATATTATTAGTTAAAAATTCATAAAGTGTTATATATTGCTTACACAGCTCCTATATAAAATATGCACATTTTTTATGTGCTTAAAATCTAAAGCATAATTTTTATATTCTAATCTAAAACATAATACGGAAGCAAAATAATAATTTTAATAAAACTGAATCCTATTAAAATATCTTTCTAACGATCTGCATTGTACTTTGCTTGTATGATCTCATATCTTAACAAGTTAGACGAGGATTAAAGCATATTTACTTAAAGTACTTAGGAATACAGAATAATATTTTCATTTGTTCGATCCTTTTAAAGGGACAGTCTAGTCCTTTTAAAAAATTTTCATCACATTTTGACACTTTTAATTCATGGTTTTGATTTTTAACGTCTGGCTTTCGTTTGTAAGGCTGACACCTGCCTGCTTGGAGTGTCGATGTTTCATTGGTTCCAAGTTCACCATAAATCACAAGATTAAACCGAATTACCCTTAGTATGCAGTAAGTGATTATAAAACGGCATAGCAACTAACTAAAATGATAGGGAGGAAATATTAAATGTTCAGATATTAATAAGTTAGATTATAAAATTACTTTCATTTGTTCCAATTTTTATAAGCTAATTTTGCAACCAAAATTGCTATAATTTTTAACGTAACTAGAATTTACGTAAGCGTAGCTTAAAAAGAACCTCTTAAGTTATTAATTTGTTAATAGTAGTCAGATGGAAAATGTCCTCCTTAGTTGAAGATAAATGTTATAATCTCTCCTGTAAGAATCTTTTAACTTGAAAGTAGTAAAGCTACTTAAAAAAATCGAGTAAATGCTTTCATTTTTCTAAGGTTATTTACTACTTGATGTGCATTCAATAGCTAATTGCGGAAATTTAAATAAAAGAGTGCAAGTTCATCGATCGATTTTGTCACTTAATAGTAATCCGAGATGGTATGTTTTGTTCCTTTATATATCTTAGGATGTATCTCATACTATCACCAGTAACTCAATGTGGAACACACACACTTTATCGAAAAATACAAATAAAAATACTAATACCTTCTACAATAAAAATGACAGGTGAAAAATTAAAAAATTATTCTCTGTTTCAGTCATTGTGAATAATCAATGACTGGTGACATACATTTATGTAACTTTTTATTTATTATTTTATCTATCGTTTGAATAGTTATATTCTTGATAACACACCAGTAAAATGTTACGTAAATTTTGCAAAACTTACTCGTAGTTTTCACTACGTGTGTTTACACTATGTATGTAAACTTTCTTTTTGAATAATAGGCAAATGTATTGTGACTTAGACTTTTTTAAATAATTTTAAATATTCATTTCGCATAGGTTATATCCATTATTTTTTGTAATTAATTTCACGTTGAACCACTTACTATTTTTCATTCACCATTATTCTGTTTAATATAGAGTTAAATAAAAATAATTTGCATATGTAATACTCTTAATAGAATTTAATTTTAATAAAATAGGCAGAAATTTATTTTGTGTACACGTAATTTTTAATGAAAATAAACTAACAAATTGCCTTCTTAAAAGTCGTACTAAGTCGAGAAACAAACACAAAAACAGTGTTTCGTTATTTTTAAAGGATTATGAAATCAGGAGGGTATATTTGAGATATAATCTGTCGACTCTGTAATCAATTCCCCACGCCAACAGTGGTATCCTATCACCGATTAGTTTACGTAGACACACACACACACGCACACAAGAATCGATTCATCTATCAATCAGTTACGGATCATAGGTAATGACAAATACAAATAACTGTAAATTAATACTAATATATAGCATTGCACTTTAAGGACTGGTAATTTTAAGCTCGAATCCAATGAATGTCAAAAGTGTGTTGATTGGCACTGTATTTCCTCATTCATATTCTAAAAAATATAGTCTCCATGTTTTTTTTTAAATTTATCCCAGACTGTCGCAATGGTCTATTATATAGCATCAGTGTAAGTAAAACATGTACGCTACAAATAAGAAACGAAATATATATACTTTCTTATTTTTGTAAATTCATAAAATGAATGTCATTGTTTCTTTCTAGACAACCATTAATGGAATTCCAGGTCATGTACGTGAAAATCACCCTTTTCAAAATAATTTCCATCATATTATAGCCTAAAATTCTCTCAAATTATTATTGTTTCCTTCTTTTTTTTATATTTTCTAGTCTACTTTGAAATTAAATGCAGAAAATTTCATTTGAATGAAAATTAGATAATAATATTATAATATATTAAGGGCTTCATAACGAATGCAAATCAGTGTTGTTTTAAAGTATTAGTGAGTGAATATGCGAGGATATATATGAATCACTTTTCATTTTCAATGTTCCATTTTTTGTAAAGTACATTGAACATAATTCCATAATTGAGCTGATGCTATTGCATTTTCTGCTAGGCCTGGAATGATGATAAAATTTTCATTGTGCTTTTGCTTGGGTGTCAAAAATTGTATAATGTTAGAGAAATCTGTGATTCATAAAATATTTTTAAAGGACTAATATTTTATAAACCTTAAAAAAAGGCTTCAAAGTTAAGTCACATTCTGTATGAATTCAGAGATTAATTTTTAAGTTTACTTTCATTTATGTTTTGATATTGTTCTCAAAATCCTCTTCGAGAAATTCTTATGAAAAATTATTAAATTTTGCTAAGAAATGAATGTGTCAATGATTTATATTTCCCACAAATATGAGCGTTGAAATGGGTTGAGGCTAAAACTCCACCCTAAAATTTATCACTGAAAATTCAGATACGTGCATACATAAGAAATGATGAATCATTATTACAAATCAATAGTGAATGTTAGACAAGAAAACAGCCAATATTTCAACGAACTCTCTTTTCCCCCTTTCTTTAATAGGAAATACTATTGATTTTTCAGCTGAATGTCACTCTCGTTAAATCAGATTGGATTATTTTTTGCAAAACATAAATGCTTCATTTTATTAAAGAAATATTCAAGAAAAACTATTTATATAATATATGTTCGCTTCAAAATAATGTAATATTAAATACTTAATATTGAAGAATTGGATTTTCTACTTACTTGGTATATATGAAAAATACTATTATATGAAATACAGAATATGATATGTAATATTTAGGAGCAAAAAATCTTCCAAAGTTGTAATAAATATAATAAAGAACAATCAAAACAGCACTGAAAAGACAAAGAATTAAGTTATTGTGAAATTCTAATTTTATTATATAAATATTTCATATTAGAAACTTATCTTTTTCACAATAAAAAAACATTTTTATAGAATAATTAATACATGCATGATAATTTGCAAAATCATTGATGCATAAATTATTTTTCAGTTAATCAAATATTTTACAAGTTGGTCGATACATTCTAATATTATGACTACTGTATTTCATATTATGAAATTTTACTTCTTTTTTGTTTCTTTTTTAGAACATCGTTTTAATTTTTAAGGAAAAAAACTTAAAAATATCCATTTAAAATGTATTATTTACATTTATAGCCCTTTACGGCTTTCCCAGTATTTATTTGATTAACAATCCAACATGACTGTGTCACATATGTACATTATTATAAACAGTAGTAGGTCGACCGATGGCTGAGTGGTTAGCGTTCCTGAGTCCTGAGCTGTGGGTCCCGGGTTCGAATCCCGGTTCGGGTATGGATGGTGCTTCCTTTCTTTGTGTTTCTCTGTCCTTTCTTCTGAGATGATGTGTAAACGTGACCCACCCTATTAACGGGTTTGTGGTGGTATGGCGCGAGCAACGCTACTCGCCTCCGTGACTTGGTTCACAGGTGCCCGCTGTGTAACGACAAATGAGTAGCAGTTTCTGGCCTTCTTGTGGCATAGGGTTCGTCACCAAAATGCCCACCATTGGAGGAAAAAAAATGAACAGTAAAATGACAGAATATGTATTTGATATTCAATTCATAGACATTTTCATGAACAAAGTCTTTTATATAAAGTCAGTGCAACAACGAGAGATAGATGTTGCGTCAATTTTTTTTGTGTGCACATTTATGAAGGTGGGTGCTTGAAAGTTTTCCGAGTTACCTTCCTTGAGACACGTTAATGAGATTCATTGTCTATGAAAAGTTATTCCGAAAGTCAATTAATTATACATGGTGGGTATTAAAATGATTTACAACAGCCCTCGACTATTTGGTTGCTAACTACATGGTGTCAGAACTTATGGGAGCCTTTCAATATTGTAGAACTGAATATTTCTTTAAGCAGCTATATGAATTGTTGATCGATTTCCTTTTTCCTTTTTCAGAAGCAATTAAAGTGTCTTATAACATCTTATTTGTTATTCCAGTTAAATTAATAGTAAAAGATCAGTATAGAGAAGTTGCCGTTGGCAGACGCGTCGTAATTATTACTCTTTTTGAATATCTGCTTACATAAATTGACACTTATTGTTCCTGGGAATTCAATATCAACAGAACAATAAGTTTAAGCAATTGCTTATTATTATCATGTTATATAATAGGAAATTTGACTTCAGGCAAATATAAATAATTTACTTTGAATACAAGCTAGTGGTATTTACTTTGTGACTGTAGGTCAAATTTCTATGAAAAATTGCATACAAATTTAATACTTATAAATCTGTGATTTTTTCCCTAGAAAATATTAAATCTTTTAATTTAGTTTCCTATTGAAATATTCATTAATCTAGTATCCAATAGTTTGCTGGAAATAATTGACTGATTTGTCAAACACTATGAAACATTATAAGCCTAATTCCGAATATATATATATATATATATATATATATATATATATATATATATATATATATATATATATATATATATATATATATATATATATATATATATATATATATATATATATATATATATATATATATAATAGTTAAATTTATTATCTGAAATCTTACTTCTCCGGTGGTGATCCAAACATTATATAATATTAGTATATAATATATTATTTAGGAATACTATAATATATAGTAAATAATAATAATAATAAAATAGGAACTACTATAAATATAAGACAGAAGTTTCAGATAATTTATAAAACTACTTAAAATATATCCGTAAGACTCATAATCGGTAATTGTTTTTGTTATTTGAAACATTTAAATTTTCAACATATATGATAAATTTCTAGTTATCCTCAATCTCTACCTAAATTATCCACAAAGTCTTACTTCAAAAAAAATCTATCTCTAATAAAAAAAGAGCGTTTCATTACATAAAAATACAAACTTTTAGTTGGTTTTCTGAAAAAATAAATTGAGAATAAAGTTATAAATATATTGAATAGAATAGTCTTTGAGAAATAAGTTGGTTTTTGTCAACTATATTGAAAGTTTAAATTGTTCGCATACTTATTTGTGTCGATTTATGTCGTTTTTCATAATTTTGTTGATTATCCGCAAAATTGGATTATCCTCGATCTATTTTCCGGATAATCAAAAAAAATTCACTGTATTTGAAATTATTTAATTTTATGAGTCTCTTCATTTATCTCAGCTCACTCAGTTCTAATATTTTTCATTATTATACCTGAAATTTATTATTAGTTGGTCACATTTTCCACCAACTTTTAAACATTTTGTTATTTAATCATGATAATCAACTTATAATTTTAAATTTGATAAATAATTTAGCAGTGTAGAAAAAAAAACAAAATAGTGAGTTAAAATATATAAATACTTTACCATCATATATATATATATATATATATATATATATATATATATATATATATATATATATATATATATATATATATATATATATATATATTTAATATGTATGTATGAATATATACATGCAAAATAAAAATATCTTGAAAATTACTACATATTAAATAAAAATAAAAACGAATGGAAATAATTGTCTTCAAATGTATAAAAAGTAAGTCAAATGTTAACCGCAATATAATGTCGATGTTTCATCGACCCTGACAATAATTGACATGCAAAATTTTCCCAAAACTCTTGTGGTCACAAGCAAAATAGCAATCATATTCTTTCTAAGAATCACAGTTAAAAATGTAATTAAACGAGATTTTATTATCGAAGATGAGGTAATAAGAATATAATAAATGGGAATGGTAGTGGATGTGGGCCTATGGCTATATAGAGCCAAAAACAGGGCAATAAATGAAAAACAATTTTCGATTAAGGCTCTCTTCTTAATTGTAAGCATATTATGAAGCAGTCATAATAATCTGAGAGTTTTTGAATACATTTTAGAAGATGCTTCTTACTTAGTGTCTCACCATTTTTTAAGCTTGAATTAATCAGTTTATCTTAATATTTTATTGAATACTGTAAATCATCTTAAAAGTAAATATGACTGTCATGATTTGCATTAAACATGTGATTAAATTGTTAAAATTTGCCATCACATGAAAATATTTTTAAAAAATATCATATTTTATTCTATACCCTAAACAAAAGAATAATCTAGCGTTTTGTGACAAGTTTTTATTCTATGATCTTTTATAAACATTATTTTCAGGCAAATGCATCATATTGCTACACATAAATAACATATTTACAACATTTTAATTTATATTTATGTTGCCTTTGCCATCTTTCAATGTAATTGTTGCTAAATCTTAAAATCTGCAATACATTTTTCTTAATAAAATGTAGTCAAGAAATTTTTATATAAATAATCTTTTTATTTCGTTTCTTATAGACGGCTTTTAAAATAAGTAAGACAGTTCTTTACAAGCTATAGGGAATTTCTGAGTTCAAACACGTATTCTGAATATAAATGTGAATGGATTAAAAAAAGTTTATAAAAATTTTTATTTTTTTATCCATCAATCACTTTCTTGACTAAAATATTTTAGTCTAAATTACTAAATTTTTCAAAATAACAAAATTAATCTTGTTATTTTTCTTAAATCTTACTGAAATTTGTTAACTGAATAATCTGTAAAAGAAAAGATTTATATGAAATTCTTATTAAAGTATTTGATTTACAAGGCCATTAATGTATTTCTATTATTTCTCTCATAAAAAATTTAAATTAGTAATTTTTATATCATTATAGTATAGCATGAAATGCATTACTTCTTTAAAAATCAAATTCTATTAATTAAAAAATAAAAAATTTATAATGCCTGTATATTGTACAATAAGCTATGCATTCAGTTATTGATCCTTTTGCTATTTATGAAGCATGTTATGAAACAAATTCTTGTTTGAAGCTCATGAAAACAACAACGTAAATAAAAATGCATTTATAATGTAAAACAAAATTGTAACTTTTTTCCTTGAATTGTATATTTGAGATATCACATAATTCATATAATTTTAAACGTTTTATGAAAATCTATACTTACGTAAAACATTTTGGATTGAAGTCTGTTTTTTAAAGTTGGGCGAATATCAGCCAAATGTGGAAAACTGTATCTCGTTAGCATCGATGCATATATGCCCTACGGAAATTTACGTCATGCAAGATCAAGAAACCAACTTCTTAGTCGTCCGATTCTAATAGCTTCTCTCGTAACCTTGAAAAACCAAACTTCCTTCTGGTCTGATTAAATGACATTAATTCTCATTTACATTTTTTTTGATTGCGGTCTTAGAGAAACAATTAATGATGCTAAAGTGATTCATAACTTAAGTAATGTAAAAAGAATGTAAAAACTAGATTTCAAACTTTATCGCAAGTTCATCATTTAAAGGAAGCAAAATATTATTGTTTTGTGACTCGGTAAAATAAAATTCGTAGATTAATTCAATTTTAATAAAATTAAAATCTAACTGCACAGATATTAGCTTTAAGAAAAGATCATTTCTTAAACAATCAACTTAAACGAAATTCCCAAGCATGAAAATTTAAAGTATTGGGTTGTTCGTGAAGGGAGAAAGCTTTAGGGGTCTTTTCGATAATTTAATTAAGTCTTATTGAGAAAAGTTATTCACTCTAAATATGTTTTAAATTATCTTAACACAATTTTTAGTATTTTAAAAACGATTAATTTATAAATGAATTTAAAGTTATTATATGCTAGAAGCAGAGTCAATATGCAAACTGGTAATTATATTTTATTCTAACATAAGTATAAAATATTATCTTAAATCTTTAAGTTCTACAACCAAAACTGTTTAGAGAAATGAAATTGTAATGTTTGGAAAAGTTTTCAGCTTCAATATTTGGTTAAAATCTGTAAAAACCAAAAAAAAATATTTTTATATTCTAGTAGGTTTTTTAAGTTGTTAGATTTTTTTGTCTGAATAAATATAAAATAAAATGTTCTTTTCGCATAATTAATGCAATAGTTTCTTTTAAATGAAAAGCAAAATAATTCGATTTTTTTAAACATTCTGAAATATATATTTACGTTTTCTAAGCTTTAATTTATATTTTTAAATTGGATTCATGCATATTTATTCATTTGATAAATAATAAAGCACTCACATAGAAGCATGACATTGAAGCAGTTCTTAATCAATTTTTTTAATTTTAGTGGAAAGTTTGTGAAAATAAATTTTATTGATATGAACAGATGTCTTCCTTCAGTCCAATAATTTATATTGTAATACATTTACTCTTTATTATTATTACTCTTTTAATTACTTGATTTTTATATATAGAATCTTTTCAACATAAAATTAATTTTTTAAAAATTGGTTTTCTTAAAATTGTTATTCCCCGGAAAAAATTGATAGTCTTATCATACAAACTGAATATCTGTAGAAAAAAATTTCACCGCTCAGTTTAACAAAATGTATGCTTTATATTCTTTTATATATCGTCTTGAAAATATTGAGCATTACAAGCGGGTACACACTAGGAAAACTAGATTAAATGGATTATCCTGCCTGAGATTAATTTTGAAACTTATTTAATTTCATTTATTTTAATATTTCCTTTTGATTTTATATAAATTATAAAATTCAATTGTATATAGGAAATAAATGCAATATAAACGTGATTTTTATAACATACATATGAATTTATTCCTTTTTATAATATAAGACAATACAGAGATACTAAAGATTATGTAAAGTTATTAATAATATAACACAGTATAAAGTGTATAAAGATTAATTTATAAAACTTCATAAAACACATATTTTAAGATTTCTTTATATAATCTCTTTCGTATTTGTATATAAGTGTTAACTTATAGTAGCACATAAACATCGCTTTGATATTGCTATAGATGTAATAATTTTATGACACAAAAAATCTATTTTATTCTTAATATATAAAATACATCGAAGGTCAAAATTAGGCACCGCCTTCATATTATGTGTGTGACCTCTCCCCCCCTCTTACAAAATTGCTCTTCTGCATTACGTGACACACATCCATTACTATCCGAAAACTTGTATAAAAATTCCGTTTCGATGGACTGCCCATAATTGTATGGTTTCTTTTGCAGATTCAAGATCTTGAAAGAGGAGATCTTTTTCGACCATATAAACTTATCCTAAGGGGTCCCTATCTGGTGGTCTAATTAACCAAATGATTCATTGAAATTACTTATTCAAATTAGCCACGAATTTCAATAACGATGTCAATGTCTGCATTTCCATTCTCTCAAATCCTACTTTTGTAAAGCTGTTTGAAGTAAATCCTCAAATATCACAAATAGTCAAGCATAGTTGTTATTATTAATAACAGTTTCAGTTAATTTTAACATCCAAGAAAAGTGACGTGAACTTACTTCATACGATATAAGGTATACCACTAACCTTCAAATGCCTAGATTAAAGCTTAGATTTATGGCTGTAAGATGAGTTTTCTCTTCCCCCAAATCTTGTAATAATACTAATCGTATATTTATTATCCCTTGGAAAAATATTTTTATGAAAATTTCTTAAGGTATTAATACTAAAGTACTCATAATACTCTGATATTTACTCTCTAGAGAAAAACTCCATTCGATATCTATTGAGTCATCTATAACTTCTTAAGTATTTTTCATTCGAATGCGATAAATGTAAATACGCATTTCATAAATCACATACATTTAAACAAATAAATACGCACACATACGATCCTCATATAAAGCAGTTATAATTTAACAATAATAATTGCTTAGAACTGAACAAAAATAAATGCTTAGAAATGAACAATAATAAATGTTTAGATGTTTTTAATCTGGTCAAAGGAAAGCATTATTAAAAGAGAAAATGTTACGAATGATGCGGTAGTTAGCAAAATAAGACAAATTAAAAATTAAATTACAATGAATCATCAGACATTTAGAAAACTTCAATGAGATTTGAAGTAAAAAGCGCGCGATTCTAATAGTCTACATAATACCTCTAATGGGTAAAATAGAGATTTAAAATAACGATGATTGAAACATTATACTTCCGTTTACTTTTTAAGTATAAATTAATAAATTGGTAAAAATGTAAATTACAATGACTCGTCAATGAGACTTTTAGAAATTTCAATGAATTTCAAAGTGAAATCTAGTTCGTCTAAATAGTATGTCTAATAGAAAAGAAACAAAGAAACACAATTTTTCTTTTCACTGCATAGACATTCACTTTTGAACAAACTCAGAAAATTCTCATTCAAATGTGGCGTGAATTTGCTGTTTAATTATTATATAAATTCTGTCTGCATCATGTGAATGCATTAATGGAACAATGACTAAAAAGCCACTGCATATAGAAAATTAAGATTTGAATGATTAGGTTTCATATAGTACTAGTCTGAATGAATGAGTAAAAGGTTACGGCAAAATTAATATACACGAGTCAAATTATTATCGTAAACAAATTCGTCATTATATATCGATAACTAACTAATAATTATTTATAACAATTAACAGCTTATAATTATGAATTAAAAAATAACTTTTTAGCAGAAAATATATTAATTAACTATTATTAATTCTTTTTTCATGACAATCATTTTTTTCATTAAAATACACGAGAGTGCTCTATCAGTTTATAATTAATAAATTATCATAAAAAGTGGTATAAGTATAAAAGTTATATAATTTTTATATTAATAAGATTTAATAATTTTTATATAAATTATTATTCATGAAAACACCTACGTTGAACAAAACAACACAAATCCCATTTTAAAATATTCAAATGGTTAACCAAAGATTTTTAAATTCTGCATCTTATAAGAGCAATAGATAATAACACAAAAGGGATGATATGAAATTTTTAAATCCTTGATTCGATGCTGATTAAGATCACGCCGAATAACATCGTATTTGTGAATGATAGGTATCAAGCATTGTAATTTCTTCCTGAATAATATAAGCAAAACAACCCTTTTTTCGTCTATGTCAATTGTAACAGATTCTACATCTTCAATGAGATATAAATAAGCGGCTTATTTTTAATAAATGATTGTTTTTTATTTACAAATTGAATTGCATATGGCGATAGTGATTGTTTCATTCTCACTTCTCGGTAAGCAAATAGGCCAAATCTTTTATAAATAGACTGCTAATAATGGACTAATGGACCACATTATGTATTCTGACAATCCAATCACCTGGTCTTGGGATAAGCTTATTAACAAAAATTATTACACAGGCTATAAAATAGGAAAGCATTACAGTTATAATTATATTTTATCCACAGGGAAACATTCTTCGTATATTATGATATAGAGATATATATATTGCATTTCAGACAAATTTTTCATTAGAAACTTTAATGAATGTCATTCTTATATATGCATTAGAAAAGAATGCGGCTTAGTACTTTAAAAATTGCGAAATATTAATATAACCAATTGTTTCAGAGAAACTGCTTTATTTCCTAGTTAATTAGTAGTTAATATAGATGATTTTACAGTTATTATATCATCGTACTTCACTTTTGTTATGTATTTATAGGTTTTATTACTGTCAATTTTTCGTAAAATTATACAAAAAATATCGTGGTAGTTCTTCAGTAACCTAGTCAAAACAACAGATTTTACTTCAATATTTTGGAAATTTATTTGCAAATTTAGTGCATGTAATAAATTATACAAAGTCCAGAAATCATACAGTTTTAAAAATACAAATGATATAGCTTGCATTATAAAACAATAAAATAAAACAAATTGCATTCTCATATGAATAAATGGTGTGATAAGAAAAAGTTGGATATTTAAGACATTTATTTGAAAATTAATTTCAATATTATGTCGGTTTGAATCTATTTTGCTACCTATAACTGCGAAATATATTTATCTTTCAAATAGGAACTTCATTTAAATTTTTTTATAAATTTCGAAGAAAAATTAATAATATGCATTTATTATCCCATTATGGATAGTTTTGTTGTTAAAATACTAGTGATGATAAAATATAGCAAATTTTTTACATGATTTCATTGACCAAACATCACTTAATAAAATTTGAAAGAAAACTTTGAGTCTTATTATAATTTACCTCGGAAATGCTTTTGAATAAATGCTCAAAAACAAAGCATCTCTTTCTGTGACGCGTTTAATTCAGACAGTGCATATTTTTCAAATTATTACTATTGGTATATAATTATATAATATTTATGATACCACTATAACACAATTATTAAAGGGACATCTACCTCTGTTCACCATCACCATTGATGTCTGTAATAAATGTAACACTAATAATGGTGAAAAATATCAAAACCAAACTTGTCTCATAGAGCACACACTTGTTAATGGAAAACACAGCCTCTTGTGAGAGGAGAAAAGAAAAAACAGTAATAAATCCCCGGCTTCACAATTAGTTATTCCTCAGATACTCTATGTAACATAGAATGAAAGAGGCCTTAAATAAGTTTTTAATGGATGGTTGCTTCTGATATTTCCGCTCATTAGCAAGATTTATCTAATTTACCAACGAGTATTGTATTCCAAACACGTAGTTTTGCAGTCTGTGACCAGACTTGTTCGATAGATCTGGAGAATAGGCAGGCCAAGCAAGTAATGAGTTTTGTTGGGCGAAGAAGAAAATTTGGATATTATAAGTAATGTGTGCACACTCATTATCTTACTGAAATATTACCCTAAGTAAGATATGAATGTAAATATACAAAATACAATGCGAGGAATAAACTTAAAATTCATCTAATGCCAGCTCGAAATACTCTAGATCCGTTTCTGTGTCAGCAGGGTCATATACAACACGAATAAACACATTTCAAATTATGTGATTAGCATAATGTTATCACAAATGACATTCTATGAACGATATGATTAAATGTCTAATATTTTCTAATATGATTACAAATCGTGAACCTTAGACGGAAGATATTACTTAAAATGTTGTCTTAGCAATCGGAAAATTTCGTTACTGGTAATGAAGCTTGTAAACACAGATAACGATATTTCAAAGGTTATCAGAAGGTATTCTGTTGATGCACCAAATACCCAGGAAGCTCTAAAATCATTAGTGAATAGCTCAAACGAAAGAGCACTCAACATACCAAAATATATACCAAAGCACCAAAATATCACCGAAACAATGTTTGAAGTTTTAATTAAATGTACAATTTTTATTATAGAATTTTAGAAAATTTTAAATGCCTCTATTGTCAAACGAGAAAGCTTTTTGTTATTATTTCCAATCCAAGTCTGGTAGGGTTTTCACCTTTTATCACTAAAAGGGGTGGATGCGATGGCCCTTTATATAGTCGGGCACTCATTGGGCGTGCCATCATAATTCAAAAGTGGGTCCACATAACTTAGAATCAGGGACCAAGCAAGACCCAGGGGTATCATTTCACTTGGAGGATATTGCCACCAAGACATTTTGTGCTCCAGCTGCCATTAGTGGACAGATTTGATCTTAGATTGGGTCGGGATTCGAACTCACTATATTATGATGTTTTAACCAACTAGGCTACCGAGGTTAGAAGAAAGCTTAAATGTATTTAAGTAATAGCCTGAAAAAGACGTTGAGATGGGGTATAAAATGCTCAAAAACGTGTTTGTTTGAAATATTTTATTAAAATAAGGATATCAATTTGTATTAATTTCCTTTAACTATTTTAAAGAATTTCTATTTTAAAACATTCCCAGAGCCATAAGAGATATAATGAAAAAGGCTTTATTCATTTCATCGAAATCTGAATTCACATTAATCTTCATATATTGGCCATGTTTGAGGGTAAAAAATGCCGTTTTCATAATATTTTACACTCAGAAGACGTCATGGTATAACACCGAAAAATAAAGTGCACCTGTGATTATCTTTTTAAAATATCATAATGTTCCAATATTATCAATAAAGCTATTAAAAATTTTGAAAGAAATATAAATTAAAATATATAAAGAAAAAGAATGTTCGTCGAGCAGATTTTATTCAAAAAGAAGAGCCCGACATTAAAATGATCGCGCGTATTTTTGATTTCATACACTTACACATATCGGTTCAATAGAAAAAATTACAAATTTTTACAAATCAATTCTTGGAAAATAATTTCAAAAATAGTCTTATTAATGTAAAAACAAAATTGGAGAAACTTCGGGCAATACTAGTTTCACTTAAATTGTTTGTGAAATTTTTTTAATTTAATAAATTAATCAATTAAAAAAATAGCTTCTCATTTATAACATAAGCACTGAAAATTAATTTACGAGGATTTAACATGTTCTGATAGTGAATTTGATGATGTCACGCAATCATTATGTTGAAAATAAATAGATGATACAATTTTCTTGAAAAAAACGCATGTTTTATTACTATACGTGAAACAAATATTGTATTAACATATTTCAACTAACTTCAATTCAGTTTTATAGCAATAAATTTCTGATAACATTATTTAATTAATGAATATCCTGTACAAAAGTATTTTCTAAATCAAATTATGGTATAAATAAACAAGTAAAAATTTAAATCAAAATCATTGTGAAGCAATTATGTAAATGTCGATATAAAACTGACTGAAGAAGTGACTCGATATAGAGGAATAGAGGAATTAAGAGAAATACAATAGGAATTGTACTAAAAGTACAAATTAAATAAAATTCAGTAGCATGAATACTTTAAAATCAAACTGTAAGCTTTTGGATATTTTCTCAAAGAGATTATGTAAGAAATTATTTACATAAATGGAATGATTCTTAAAAAATAATTTATTTTCTATTCTAAAGAAAAATAAAATTTTCTTGCACAATTTTATCTACATTTTTTAAGTATGTATGTCAAGCATCAAATGATGTAACTAGGATTAAAATTTACACCTTTCATATGTGTAAGGAGAATTTATTCGCACTAACAAGAAATATATGTTGAAAGGGTCACCGACTGACAAATATCGATTGTATATATGCGTATTTATATTTTGAACTATTATCAAGGGTATTATCCAAATCAGTCTGACTCTGCAAAAATTAATCTGTACATAAATATTATTTTGCATAATGGTCATAGAATGCACTTCAACTTTTAATTTAGAGAGTACATTGTTTCTAATTGTTTCTATGATCAATGGTGGACTTCAAACATTCATATCAAGATCGCAACTTTACAAAATATTTATTTCTCCAGACAGGCCAATCAAACATTATATGATTTTTTTTTCAAAATTTGTAGGTTATTTCCAATTAATAGATTGACGAAATATTGCTACACTTGTTAATGATTATTTACTATTTTTACACCTGTGTATTTTAAAATGTAAGCTGAGATTTTTATGTAATTACTTCGATTCTACAGTAGTTTGGATTCTTATGAATTTGAAAATCTTTGCCTTTGTCTAAGTTCAATAAAATTACTTTCCAACCATAAATTAATTACTATTATCAATAAAACTAATGCAACATGGTGAGCATTATTTTAATGAAAAGAAGCAATTATAAAAAATTAAATTAAACATTTTAGAGGTATATCAAATTTTTTAAGAATAGAAATTTGATTTTTTTTACCAAGGAAAGAGAGAAAAATTATCTGCTTTTTGTTCAATGTTAATTTTAATATGTTAAGATGATATATTTTAAGCAGAAAATCATTTATCACAAAGAGAAGTTACATTAATTTTTATTTTAAGTACTTTGTTGTAATTATTGAAAAGGAATTTTTTCTCTTTTTATTTTATTTAATTATTTTTACACAGCAGTAAAACTTTTTACATAACTGTGAGCTATTTGTGATGAATTGAAATACTCTGAAAAGCAATTGAATTACAGTTCGCATTATGTTAATTTTGATTTAAGTGCAAAACTTGAAAGTAATTTTCAAATGACATAACCAGCAATTTGATATTCTTCTTATACCTGCTCATTTTATCAGCATTAGTCAAAAACAAAATGGATAAGAGAATAGATCTAAGCGCATTTGATCGTGGCCAAATTGTCGTGACCTATCGAATGAGTTATTCTATTATAGGTATAGTACAAATCCTCAAATTTTCACGCACTTCTGTCTCAAGAATGCACCATGAGTGCGTTGACTGCGGTATAATCATCTCTGCCACAACAACTGCAACAAACAACAGTGTACGGATGGTATAAATCGTCTGCTGCTAACCAGCATTGTTAAACTGCATGGATCCACGAAACTCGTTTTGCTGATTGTATGAAACAGGATACAAAGATAAGCATGGGGTTGAGAATATCGTCAATAGACTGTCGTGATGTGAAAAGATGTTGTTTGGTGTGAAGAGTTGAGGTACACGGGGATAGCAGAATACGTGTACAGGTTAAAAGTGACAGATCCTTCCTGTTTGATGGGAACATTCCCAAGTTTGCTGATGCTGCATTTTTGTCTGAAGAGGGATTACATAAGTTGAAATGGGAGCATTGGTATCTGTATCAAACATCCTCTCAGATCAAACACTCTTTCAGAAAAGACTGTTAACTGACATAACTGACAAGGTGTCGAAACCAAAGTAACTAAATTTTGAAATACCTATTCCGATACAGCCGTAGCTCTGATAACAGGACCTAAATCTAACGATAAAAATTGCAGCATATATTATTAATTACGGAATGCTTTCGTTATCCATTCAGAAAGGAAATGTCATATAACCTTTGGATTCAAGATTTGGCAGAAAAAATCTATTAAATATGTGTTAATTTCTGTAATTATATATTTGAATCAATTTTGAAATAAATTATACTATGAAATTAAACCAGAATATGTAAACTATAACTACTTAAAGAAAAATTATTCACATATAAATTTTGGTTTCAAATAGAAACCTTGTATTATTTTAATATTTTTAAGAAGTAAACACATTAATAAAAGTAAGCAAACTTAAAACCATCAAAAATTAATATTGTTTAATAATAAATCGTAAATTTATTTCGACAAATAGTTTGTTAGGAATATCTTTTAGTTTTGTTCATTTTTCGGCATATGATACCTTAATCTGTGGGATAAAAATGTTATTAACAATAAAGAAAAATGACTTAAGTAATAAGATTTAAAATGTTTTGTTGACCTGTTTATTTCATAAATTCAAAAATAATTTTATATGGCATGCTTTTATTCCGAAACATTACCATTAAATATCACTTTATAAAAATACATTTAGGAAAATTAATAAAATTTCTCCTAAAAATTTCCTGATTTTTCCTAAGCAGTATAAAAATTTCCCCTGTAAATTTTCAGGGTATGTGAACTGTATAAAAGTTTGTGATTTTTCATGATTCCTTTAATAATGTTTTTTTTTATGATTCAATATTTGTCTCTGTTAAAAACAAACCAAATTTAAAACTTTTTCCAGTCAGTAAATAATCATATCTACGATAAATTTTTCAGAAAATATACAAGGTAAATTCTCCGTACACCCTTTGGAAAAATCCTAAATATATAATCATTGAATTAACTTCAACAATCTTGCGTAATAATGACGGAAAACAATATAGCAATTCTCGAAATTTCCGGATAAATTTCCTTAAAGATTTTATGTTATTTCTCATTTGATATAATAATTGTTAAATACAAGCTCTCTAGATATATTAACCTAAATAACGATACATATAGTAATCATAACTATAACTCGACTCAATTTTCAAAATCTATTATCACTAGTAAAAGAACCACTTAAGATAATCCTCTTACTTAGAACTTAAATTAAATTGATTTATTCTATTTCAAGATTTTTACTCAATTATATTTTATACAAATATGTCATTTAAAAAAATTAAATCAAATTCAAAGGAAAAATTATCAATTGAAAGAAATTATCAACCCATTTAATACATCGACCTAGAATGGTTGCCCTAATCAGATTATTACAATAAAATACGCGAGTATTTGTGCATGTTGTTTCTGCACCAGCATGCTTCTCTGTACGCTACCAGTTAGATAGAAGCAGCCGGGTGGAGTTTTCGTGATTATAAAGCACGGACCAAGCAATAGACCCCCAGTACTTGGCCTGCAACTCCCACAAGTATCATTTCACTTGGAGGACATTGCGACCACACCCAATTTTAACGAGCCTCAGACGTCTTTAGAGAACACGACGGATATTCGGTCGGTCGGAATTGGAACTCATTACCTTCCGCTAATGAGAACAATGCTCTAACCAATCGGGCCGCCACGGCCCTTATTTACGCATGTATGTAAAGAGATTATAAATTATGACAACCATTTGACTTTGATTGCTCGGATAACTTGGAGTACAAGTGTTCCAAAGAGAAAGATATGCAATCAGCCTCAGAGTATGTGAAACATCAATCTTGTGATTACGTGTGTATGTCATAGGAAAGACTGCCGACTTAAGTGACTTTGATAGCGAGAAGATTAAGATAGCATGAAAACTCAGGACGAGTGTCATTGAAATTGCAAGACCCGTTTGAAAGCTGTCGTTTTGAGTGCTTATGCCAAGAGGATGAAAGACAATGATACCGATTGCAAATGCCACAGTGTTGACCACCGCAACAAATCATTAAGACATAGACGTCGGAAGCTGCCTCACTTGGTAAAACAAGATTGGTGGAAGATATTAACAGACAACACACACAGCGTTCTTAGAAACACTTCTACTTGAACTTATTATATTCGATCACCAACTAAACCACTTCCTGACAACGATCTTGTTTCGTCAAGCGACACAGTCTCGGACATCTTGTGCTGTTAATATGTGAAAGTTCAATATCTTCAAATCTATCACTTATTTCACCATTATTCATTCACTTGGCATAAAAGTCACAACGAACTGCTCGGAAACGGATTACAAGTTTTGATTTTCCTTAATATTATTCTTTGATCCCCAATTTTTTTTCCAAAACAATATCAAAATCATGTAGATCATCTGTCCGTCCCTCCCATGATATACATACTTAATCAAAGAAAGAACATTCACATTCTCCGCAACGCGACATTACTCACGGTTACCGTTAGATCACGTTTCAGAGAGCTCAATGTCAAATGGTACAATAGTCATAAATTTTAGGCTTTTGAGTGGGTATATATATATACACAGGTGATATTAATTAAATGAAGAAGGGAGAAAGTGTTTGGCGTATGAGAAAAAATAATTCTAAATTTTAGCAACAAACGCCACTGTAAACATCAGGATTTAAAAGGGTTCAACAAAGAATGTCAAATGAATCATAAAACAACGTCTGAAACTCTCCACGCTCGATACGATTTGCAGCTTGGATCAGTATGACAAGTGGAAAATCGTACCTTGTATGGGATAGTTTGACGGGTTGAAAAAAATTCAAGCAAGCTTCGATTTTTATTACAGCATGGGACAAAAAACAGGAAGTAATCAGAAGTCATCAAGTGTCCGATATACCTTAACATAAGGTTATGAATTTTTTTTGGCAACACTTAGAAAAAATTACCATTTATTAAAGCTCCCATTTAGTTTCACAACTCAGCTGTCAAAGTGTCCGTAAAATAAATTATGGGAGATTTCATAGAATTTTTTAGAGATAATCCTTGCTGATGGCAAATCATGAGTATTGTCTATGGCATAGACATAGACTCTATGCGAATAAAGTAAAAGAAAAATTGCCGTATGAAAAATTAATATTTATGAAATAATTGATGAAAAAACTACAATAAATGAAGAGAACAAGAAAATTAATAGCCCCCATACAGCTTATGAAAGGAAAAGGAAAAAATTAAGGACTCAAAGAAAAGTAGCACAAATATAGATGATGTATATGAACTGACTCGAGTATTTTGATTTGCTGTCACGTCTAGGAGAAATTGAAATTTTACCGGCGCAGCATCTTTGATGAATTTGGACACAAGTCTTTTGGAGAAAAATCATGACGGTGTAAGTTTAATAATTTATTCTATAACTTTTCTCTCTATTTACACGAATAAATACATTAAGTAACTTCTTTTTTAGTTTCTATTCCTTTAATATTGATTTTCTGTACTATTCTTGTCTTAAGAAAAATTTTTAATTTCTAATTCCTTTAAATAATAAATGATAAATATATACGAATAGATAACGGGGTAAAAAATCATAGATATCTCAAATGCTTTACCTTATTATTAAGATGCGATAATAATAAGTTAATATTAAGATGCGAGATCACTTTTAAAATATTTATTTTAATTATTTTTTTCATTTTTTTAAATCTTTATACTATTAAATAATATGATACTATCAAATAATTTTTATGCGTTCATACATTTTACCTGCAAATATTTTTATCAGAAAACCCTACAATCACAAATCGTTAAATTTTATTAACACAAAATATAAAAAAGTGTTTAATTTGCTTAAAAATTTGATATTTTTCATGTTTCTTTTTTTTTTGTCTTATTGTAATGCGAAGTATATTTTGTTATTTTAAGTATCATTTATATATCATACTTTTTAAAATTATTATTGATTACAACCCTTAGCAAAAGCATCTTTATCTTTGTTTTCATTTTTATGCAAATTAAAGCTGAAAATTTCACTAGCGTCGTATTAAAGACTCGCCGATTATTTTATAAAACAAAAAGATGCATTCTCTTTTTTATTAACTTATTTTCTTATAATAAGATAGCATTTTTCAAAAACTTGTTTTTTTCTGCTAACGAATAATTTACTATCAATGACCTCAAGAATCTAATAACAGAAAACTCTCAGATAAATAAACTCCTTTATGGCGTTGCTAATGAACTTTAAACACCGTTACAAGGGAGCCACATTTAAAATAAACATGTAATATTTTTATCAACAAAACAAAGTATATTTGAAAACAAAATATAACAAAAAATAAAGAAATCTATAGAGACTCGAGGAAAAGAAAGAAAAAATAAATGTAAAATGATGATCATTTAAAGAAATTATTTTAAAATATATCATAAATTACAACTGTAGAGTACTTATAAAAATAGGAAAAACGAATATACATTATTTACAGGATGAATGTCAAAAAATATGACACATTTAACTGATTGATGGATTAAATGTTCTTCAATGAATAGCGCCATCTTGTTTCTGATAACCACGCTGTTATTTTTTATCTGCCATAAGAAACAAATTATGCCATTAAAGAGAGAGAAATAACGACGCGTCATAAAACTGTTCCACTTACAACCTTAAGAAGGTTTCCCGCGGAGTAGATTTAGTAATATCTCTGCGGCATAGATTTGCAAAATCTTTGCAACTTTTAAGAACTCGAAAACAGAGCCAATAGAAAGCTGCATGAAACTGAATTGATTTCGGAATCTCAACATTCATTAACATCTTGTAGTAGTACTTGCATCCTTATAGCTAATGTATACAGTCTTTCTTTATGTGTCAAAGATTTTACATTATCGATATCTTTTCACTCATTTAAGATTGTCCTGTTATACTACAAAATCACTCAAAGATCCAGATTTTGTAAGAGAAGTTAGACCGATTCTCAGAATTCTTAAAAGTTTTCTAATTTGATTTTTTTAATAACTTTCAGAGAAAATTGCTTCCCATTGCATTTACATAAGATATTACTATAAATCATTTTTAAAAGAATTTCAGTTTATTTTTCAGGAATATCGTTATTTTTATAATAACAAGAAATCTTGCCAGATTTATTCAGTGAATAAATAAAACATTAACATCTATGATTACTTAATAAGTTTTCGCACTCAAAGATGAGAAAGTTATATTATTTAATTTATGACGGAACCCCAATTTAAGCCTGAATGTGGATGTTCAAGTGCATGTGGTTTATTATTTATTATCTATCTAATTATGCATACGCATTTATGAAGCTGCACGAAGAAGCCCTATATATGCGCATAAAACTCCTGAGCGCTTTCAGGGGAGAATTTTATACTCGAATATTTATATGGTATTAGCAATTCGTAGACTTAGAATTTAACCTAAGAGGCAGTTGGAAACTATTTAATATCTACAAGCTCTCACAATATGATTACCGTTGTCTGAATATACATTAAATCAATTATACTCCTAACAAGAGAAAGTGTGTAAGTGTGTGTGTCGATTATACCAACAAAAAAATGTTTTTAACATTTTAAAATGAAATTATATTTATCCCATCTTATAAGAAAAAAATAAGTTGTTTATTAATTAAAATTATTAAATGTATTTCAAACATATAAATTTAAGTATAGTTTTATTGATTTTTGAGATCGTATTTCAGCTTTACCCACGATCTTCCATGACGATAAGTTGATGAAGTTTTCCAGTGTCCCAAAAATTAAATTTAATAAGTAGCGATAAATCTTTTTAGAATACGCCAATCTGTATAAATTTTGGTTATGGTGTCCAATAACAAATATTGAAAAAAATAGGCAAAATAGTGGCGCCACAATTGGAACACATTGTCAGCGAGGAGTATAAAACTGAAAATGTGAGAAGAGAGACTGTAACAGGAAATTGGGAAATAGCCAGTTTGTAAGAATGATTTCCAGGCATCCTTTTCCCGAATAGCTGAAATGGAGAGCTATTGAGAGAATAGAGGCAGCGCAAAATCAGACAGAAGTGGTCAGATGACTAAATGTGAGTTCTGTTGTTTATAGATTTAGTTGACAATTTCTAATAACGGGATCGGTAGCCAGAAGGTTCAATTAAAAGACAGTTATTCGCGACTTAGATTGCCGATAATCGATATTCGTCTTTATGCTATCTGAGGAATGGAACTGTCAGAACTCAGATCCTCCTTTGATGCAAGTACCTGAAATACGGCATCAATGTCAACCTCGAAGATGATCTTCCCTGTAGGAGACCAACAGTTTGCGTCTCATTGACGTCAAGAAATAAGAAAAAGCATTTAAAATGGAAACATCAACATGTTCATTAAGCGACAGATCAGTACAGAATTTTTTTTTTTACGGATGAGTTTCGCTTAGCTATTAAAGCGATGATTGGCATTCTTTGATTTGGAGAGAACCTGGAATTTCTTATTATCCTGCATTACACATCTGTGAAAGAGATTCATGTGGATCAGCCAGCGCATGTGTTTGAGATGGTGTCTGTTTGGGAAGAATCATGAGTTTCCATATCTTTCCCCGTGGTGCCGTAATTTTTGATGCTCATCAGCTTTTTTATGATGGAGCAATATGTGATGAATTCCTGCAACAAGATGACAATGTGACATTGCAGATAGTTTACCTTTAGATGTTTATTTTGTTTATCAAACAATTCAGTAATGGAGTGGTCAGCTCAATTATTGAATTTGAATCCTATTGTTCAGATCGAGGATGGTTCAGAAAAATGTGATGCTACTCTTAATCCTCCTCTGAGGAATTTAGCCTTGGTTACAGACATATATCTCATAATTTACGACTCCACTCATAGGTATATATGATATATTTCTATTAGGGAGGATCACACTTCATTTTCTTCTTCTTCATTGACCTGACAGCCCATGGTGGGCCTTTGCCTTCCTCAGAAGTGCATACCTCACAGTTCATTTTAAAGATATTTTATATGAAGTACCTATAAGAGTGAACAAAGTAAAGATCATATTAAAGGTACTTTATACGTGAAGTGTCCTATATGTATCTATACGAAATTGACATTACGATTTGTTCATTCCATACATATGTTAATTTCTGTAACACTATAATTGTCTGCTATTTTGTACTTAACTATATATATAGTGTATTCTGCGAGTAAATTTTGCTAAAATTTACATGCAGTTGTTTAAATAATCTCTATTTTTGTAGTTTTTCCTCAATTTCAGGAAATTTGTGTGTGTGCGTGCGTGCGTGCGTGCGTGTGTGTGTGTGTGTGTGTGTGTGTGTGTGTGTGTGTGTGTGTGTGTGTGTGTGTGTGTGTGTGTGTGTGTGTGTGTGTGTGTGTGTGTGTGTGTGTGTGTGTGTGTGTGTGTGTGTGTGTGTGTGTGTGTGTGTGTGTGTGTGTGTGTGTGTGATTGATTAGATTCTAACTGTGGTTGTATGTTATACAAAATTTATAGAATAAAAGATAAAAAATTATATACAGGAAGTTATCAAAATAATGAAAATACCTATGAATAAAAGTGACATTTGTGCCACAAGGGTACCGTATATAATTTATAAGCATTAAAATATAATAATATCTGCCAGTTTTTTATTATAAATAGGAATACACTGTTCAAAACAACTAAAAAATATTGAGGTTATGGGTTGATCTTGCATCTGGAAAATTGTTTAGTTGATTGATACATTTTTGACAAACGTAGTGAGTTATATGAGATAAAAACGACATCTGTTTGACAGAAAAAAATGTGTTTTATTTAGAATTTGGGTACAAAAGGAAAAAACAATTAGTGCATATGAGAAAAACAAATAAAAAAGGGTGTTTCCTTAAAAAATATTTTTATTAGAGTGTATGGTTTCCCCGGATGGCGAGAAAAGACATCGAGTCAATGACACTATTAATGAGGGGTTGGAATTCTATCTCCTTCCTCCAGAAGAGTTCTTGGCGTGGTAGGCGTCCAGCAACTCATCTGCCTAAAATTTCTGAAACATGCTCTGTTGGGTTTATATCAGGAGAATACGATGGCCATTCCATTAGTATAATTCGTTCTTTTAAAAAGAAATCATTCATCAAGTTAGCACGATGTGACCTGCAATTGTCATCCATTAACATGAAGTCATCTCCAATTACTGCCGCGTAAAGGATTACAATAGGTTTGAGGATCTCCTCCCTATATCGGCGACCTGTCAGAGCTCTATTTCGAATGGAGATATGTACGCCCATCATTGGAGATGCTAGCATAGACCATCACTCCCCCACAGCAAAATCTAACACTTTCGTGTACGAACGCAGTATTATTTTTAATACCACGTTCCCTCCAAATGAAAATAAGCTTATTCTCAGGATGAAGTGAAAAATAGGATTCGTCAGAGAAAAGAATATTGAGGCATTCATTTCTAACTAGTTCACATGCTCGGTTGCTCCCTCCCCGCTGATGTGACGTTTGCTGTTAACGTGACGCACACCATTGGTTGGCGAGCATACAGCCCTAAAGCGTAAAGAGGGCTCAGGATAGCTTGTGTAGAAACTGTGGTGCCAATAATAGAGTGAAGAATTTGCTATAGAATAATGAAATTTCATATTTCGGTGTTTCCGAATCATTAGCATTAAATAGAGTTTCCGGGATGTGTTGTAGCACGTCCTTGATTTTCGACCTTCACTTCCAGTCTCCAAAAAATGATTTAAGGTAAAAAAATTACACTTTCTGAACATCCAATGTCTTTTGCTGCTTCGGATTGTGTTTGGACCCATCTAAAGAGTCAACAACTCTCTGAGCTTCTTCTTCTTGGTTAAATGATATCGTTGAGACAACGCACTCATCGAAACAATGCGTTAACTGAATGACTATCATTGTTTTTCGCTTTGTTTTGCATACAGTTAAAATCCAACTTTTATTCACTGCCATAAAACGTCGTCTTCGACTCAAACTCAACATTGTGAAGTTTGAAAATGAGAAAAATTTGCATTTGTGACTCTCTTCTTCCATTTCATGCAAAAAAATTGCTTCTACGGTTATTTTATAAAATACGTATAATATCCTTTAATTGTTTTGAGCAATGCATATATGTTCTATAAAGTAGAATGAGGTAGTTTATTAAAGTTCTGTAAATTTTGGATTTTTTTCAAAATCGTAGAATATCAGCCTCTTAGGTTTTCAGAAAGGCCAAATTGCAGGAGCCTATCTGGCTAGAGCAAATGTGATCAAAATATCCTAAATTGTAGACTTTCTAAAGGTACGATATCTGAAATCATGACAGCATATACACAGCGTGGCAGTTAGAAGGCACCTTCATAAATAGAGCATTTATAGCAGAACCACAATTATCAACTCACTTATTAAAGATATTAATGTCAGAGGTCTTCTACAGAGGTGTCACATTCATAGAACCTTGTTGATTAATAAGCAGGTGAAAAAAGTATGATCTGACGAATTGTCTTTCAGACTTTTTCTTACAACTGGAAGGTTGCACGTTTAGAAGACACCTACACAAAATGATGATCGCGCGCGCTTTATTGTTTCCTTCCATCTATCAAGTATGGAAGTTGATCTGCCATGATACGGGCAGCCGTGTAGTGATTTTCTGCAAGACCAATCATAACCCTGAAAAGAAAGATCACTGGTGAGAAGTGTAAATAAATTTAAGCTGTTACCAAGTAAACATTATAGGTCCATCCTATAATGTTTACTTGGTTTTCTGCTGATGGAATTTTGCAGTATGATAATGCATGTATCTATGCAGCGGAACTTGTTCAATCAGTGTTGGATGAACACGAGGATGAAGTTAAAACATCTTCTTGGTCCACACAAACAGCCGATCTCAATATAATTGAACCATTATGGTCTACTTAAAAGACTTAAAAAAGAAATCGGTATGCTATCACTGTATCTCTATCAGAACTTTCTCAACATCTCCATGATGAATGGTACCATATTCCTCTAAATATAATCCAGCACTTGTATGTATCGATTCCTTGACAAATCCAAGCAAAATTACTCGCAAAAAAAAGTCGGTCTTACACATTAATATATATAATAAAGGATTCATTATAAATCTAATATGTTTTCATTATTTTGATAACCACGTGTATAAAATTAACTGAATTAATTATTTTTATTTTATTTGCTTAAGGGTATTATAAAATGTTAAATTTTATCACTCATCAAATACATATACATATAGATAAATGAAAGCAAAAATCTAACATTTAAAAAAGAGAAATAAGTGAATAATAATTTTTTAATTGTGATGAATATACCAACATTTACGGTATTATATGAATGGGATTTAAAAAGGGACATGAAATTCATAGTAAATATACACATTAATTTGTTTCACATTAATCGAGCAATTTAAAAAGTATAATAATGTCATATTTCGATTAAAAATGCAATTTTTTTATTTAAATTATTTTTTTATTTATATATATATACTTGCTTTTAGAATCATTCAATTCATACGTTTTTAGAAAAAAATATTGAGAAATCACATTCAACTCTATTTCTAAAAAAAATTATCTATTAATAAACATTTTGTTTATATTTGCTATTTCTTATAAATAATTATGAATTGAACAATTACTATAAGATAATATGTTTAAAACACATAAAAATTAATAAACTTTGTAAGACTGGAATCTATCAATCTTGAGAAATTATATAAAAGCTTAGTTTTGCCCATTGAATAGCTTTTTTAAGCTTCAATAGTCAGTCTTCTTAATGGAGAAGATAGCAACTCAACAAATTTTTAGAAATTTCCGCTATTAATTTTTAACATTTTTCTCTCGAAAATCAGAACAACTTTTTCCAAGCCTTTTAATGATAATTATGATTTTTAGAAATTCATCTTAGTAATGTTTTGTTTTAGCATTAATAACTCTTTAAGCACCCAAGGTTTTACAATACTTTAACCTATGTTTTACACCTTACCTTAATTTTTTAATTTGAATAAGATTTCTGTAAATGTCATGGTTTCTTGCAAATTATCTTTTTCAGACCGTTCAAATCATCTTTCGTGGTCTTCAGACGAGGTACTTTGATTTTTAAATTCTTTATTTGGAAAGGGACTAACCACACAATCGAATATTTTGCACCAGAAAATGTAGTTTTATGAAATAGAATACATTTGTCAATTATATCAAATTTGCTTTAATTCGTATTGAAAATTCGTATATAATCATTTGCGCTAAAGTATTAATATTGATCGTTTTTTTAATTATACAATGGGGGTTTTGCTTGACCAAAGTATTTTATATTCAGAAACTTCTTTCAGCATTTCTTATAATTCTTGATCTTCTAAGCTTTGAGTTTTGATCCTCTGTGTAGGATCAAAACTCAAAGCTTATAAAATATCTATAAAACCTCACGCCTCTGTGAATTTTCATAATACTTTTATTTGAAGAACGAATGTTATCAATTCCAGTTCATATAGAAATAACGTTCATTTGTTGATCATCATTATTCCCTGATGACTTCATGCTTTCTTTCATAACTATAATCTGTTTCTCATAATTATCATTAGTTTTGATAGCACCAAAACAGCTTTACATAGGAATTTTTAAAAGGCTAGATTGCGGTATCACTTTTTCTAGACTTGTAATGATGGTGACTAGATAGCTTTTTTGGTCCATCGGTTTTGGTTTGGTTTGTTTTGAAACACAGCGGTCATTGTCTGCACATGAGGGCTAATTAGACTGAGACCTACTGTTTAAAAAGGATTCCGAAATCCTACAAACATTCAATCCTAAGGATGGATTTGAATCTACGAACTTTTGAACAGAAGGAAAGAGCGCTAATAACTACTCGGCTTCGAGCTTGGCTCTTTATCCATCAAACATCCTAAAACAGCTAAATATCAAAATTAAACAATGTAAAATATGAAATAATATTTATATAAAAATCAGGATCTATATCGTTTTTATTAATTAGATAAAACCATAGCATTTCTTCCATTTCATCTACTGATATAAAAAGAAATTATGCGGGTCTCTCATATAAAATCATTTACTCTACTGTATAACAAAGTATAGGTTAATGATCTATGTATTTAAAAATCATGTATTACATAATAAAAAGTACTTGAGAGAGTCAATCTTAAATAATTAAGAAAAATTTTATTATATTTTACTTTAAGCTATTATTCATTTCAAATATAAACAGCGTTTTTAAAGGAATGGCCAAATTTTAAATGCGTATGCTTCGAAAAATATTAAATATAAAGACTTCAAGACTTCAGATTAATTTTATATTACATTGATAACAAATAAGTTTCTTTTACGAATAAAATTAAAGGTTCTCAGTATATCCACCTATAGATTCACGATATGTCTACACGGTTGTCCATTTCACCCTAATACAGCTCAATCTCATGTGGCTGCTTCACATACCCCCTATTCTGACATAGTGGCCGCTTCCCCTCCACTAACGGGAAAAGTTGCTGAGCACTAACCGTGTTACAAAATTATCTTGCATCGAATACTCAAGAATGAATTCACAAAACTAAACAAGTGTTCGATCGCAAATTTAGAAACATGGGGATAGAAATCAACTCACATATTTGTTACTCACATCACAAGTTGATTAATGTGATGAAAAAGAAGTTTTTTAAAATATCTTTAACAACATTATCATGAATCACATTGCTCAACCATCAAAATAAAATCAATAAATGTACTAATTTTCACCACTAAGAATATTTCTTAATCAAAAACCTTTAAATCTTAAAATAGACTTTTTTTTACAAAGTTTACAACAACTTTATTCTATTTTTGTTTATCTGAGAAAAAAATTCTTTAGGATTTTCTGCTCTTCTACATAATTTAAAATTTTTATATCTTTCAGTTTATTTCTACTTTTAAAAAATTATTATAACTATTAAAAGCACTCTGATAACGAAGAATGTTTGGTAATTTTAAAATATATACACTGCTGGCCACCGTAAATGTCATACCCTGAAGGAAGCATGCAAATAACATGAAGTTTACAACATACATTAGCGGAGGTGAGATATGCAAATGATTAGAATTTAAGTGCAGACGCACATCACGCGTGCCTGTGGCGCCACTTCAAAGCGCTAGTTAAGGCTTGGAGATTTCAACGATTTCAAGTTCGCCAATTGTGTTTTTCTTGTGATTTAAAAAAATGATTAATTATCACTCGTTGAACTCATTCATTGTAAGAACACGATCATTTTTTGATCAAGTATCCGAGTTCGACAGAAGAAGGATATTGGCCTACCGAGATTGTGGATTATTTTTCAAGGAAATCGGTAGTCGTGTTGGACGAAACCAAGCAACTGTAATACGGATATGTGATCGTTTTATGCAGGAGGGTACAACTCGCATCCACCTCAGTACACCACTTCATGTGATGACAGACAAATTGTCCGCTTGCAATAGACGAGTTTCTCAGCCACATCACAAACCATAACACAGCACATTCAGTCTGTAACGCAGCATCCAGTGTCTGCGCGTACCATTCGACATCGTTTACAGTAGAGTGGTCTGTCCGCAAGACGTCTATTATTTCGTCTACCCTTGACGTAGAACCACAGACGTTTCCGCTGCCAATGGTGTGATAAAAGAAGGATATGGACGGCAGAATGGAATGAAATTGCCTTTACTGACGAGTCACGCTTTTGTCTGCAACACTACGATAGTCGCATTCGAGCCTGGAGACACCGTGGAGAGAGGAGGCTGATCAGCTGCTTTATGCACCGCCATACAGGTCCTGCATCGGGTATTATGGTATGAGGTGGTATTGAATATCACTTCGCACTCCTTTCACACGAATTGCTGGTACTTTATATAGTCAACACTACATATCCGAGGTATTGGAGCCAGTTGTACTTCCTTACCTTCAGAGCTTGCCACATCCATATTTCAACAGGATAATGTGCGACCACATTTAGCACGCGTTGTCCAAGGGTTCTTCGTGAATCACCAGACTGAATTACTTCTCTGGTCAGCTCACTCTCCGGATCTTTCGCCGATAGAAAACATATGGTCCATGGTTGCTCAACGATTGACCCAGATTAAATTCCCATCTGCCACACCAGATCAACTTTGGCAACGTGTGGAAGCTGCTTGGTCTGCTGTACCCCAAGAACACATCCAAAGTCTCTTTGAATCAATGCTGAGGCATGTGGCTCCAACAGTCGCGGCTACTCTGGTAACTACTAATTTGGCAGGAACCATAATTCACAGAAATCTACAAATTTAATCATTTCATACTTGGTCAACATGTTATCTACAAAATAAATTTTGTTATTATATCTCTTGTCTTTCTTGGTATTGCAATTTGGATGGCCAGCAGTGTATTTTAAAAATAATTAAATATACATTTATAATGTCTGATTTTTTCACTTCGGCTCTTGAACGCAAAATCTTCATGTATATTTTTTCATAAGCCATTCTTTGGTTTTTATCTTTAAATGTTACTCATTTTAACTCATATTTCTACAGATTAACCCCATTTATAATTACTAAATGTCTTGCTTTTCCTTTTAGTGTTTGCTTTTTTTAAAATAAGTAATTAACAACACCAGTTTTGATAATGAGTAAATATTATTTTACTCTTATGAAACATCTTTTATGCATTAAATAAAGTAATTTCGCTTTTTTTATTTATCAAGGAAAAATTTTATGTTAAATTAAAAACGAAATTATTTTGTAATTTCATTATGTGAAATTATAATTTTATCGTGATTAAATTATGAAATTAATGAAATTACTTTATTAATATTAAAATTAATGACGGTTTTAATTTAAACGAATCATTTTTAATTTTCATAGCAATAACTTTGTATAAAAATTAAAAATTCAATTTACTTTACAATTTTACTATAAATATTTAATACAATGAAATCCCTTCAATAAAAATTATAGTTAATGACACTTTTAATTTTAATACGAATAATTTTACAAAAAATCTAACCTAAACTCAAGTTGAAAAAAATTAATTATAACTTTGCTCTATATAGCCGGCTATTACTCCTAAATACATCAAAATCAAATTGATTCACTACTTGATTGTTACGAAGATGTCTCAAATCATTTTAACAGTTTTGATGTGCTTATTAATCCTTCAGATCAATGATGCCACGCTGTTAGTAAGGTAAGAGTATATGATAATAATTATTTTGAAATTCATATTCCAATAATAATAATTCTAAAATTAACATCAGAATTTGTTCACAAGAAACACTTAAAATGCAAGCATATTTATAAAGCAAACTGGCCAGATGAGGAAATATCTTTCCTTATATATAAAAAATGCATATTTTTTTAAACAATATGTATCTGGACTTATATATTCCTTATTTGATTTTCATCTAAAATGTGCAACACGTTTCAAACAGATGAAAAAGTTAAATATGCTTTAAATTTAATAAAAATAGAATTGCCTTAGAAATGATAATTCATTGAAATTATTTTAGTTATTTATAATAAAATGTTACATGTTAGGTAAGTTTTTAATCAAATATAATTTTGCCTCCACGATAACTTTTATTTCAAAATACAATACATTACCTAAAAACAGTGTATTTACATGACGCTCAATAACATCAAATTTATCAGAAATTGTTGTTGTCATGATTTGGACAATGTTAGAACAATCATTCTTTCACTATAAGCATTGAATTCTTTCAATCCTAATCTTATTGAAATAGATATTGCATATTCTTTTCAAATTTAACTTCACGACTTTTAGTATTTTGAGATAAATTAAGACATGTGCCAAGTTGTAAATCCTTCCATCAAATATGGAACTAAGTGCCCTGATACTGGCATATTTCCAGAATTCATCATAAGATTTTTCTTTTTTTTTTTTTTTTTTTTTCTTTAACATGTTTGCCATGAATAATGTTATTCAACTATAGAAATAAAATCCCTAAATTTACTAGTTTTCACTGTTAAGAATACTTTTTATCAGAAATCATTAAATTTTTTTAAGTAGATTTTTATACTCTTTTGAAAGTTTTTCTGCTCTGTTGTATTTTTTATCAGCGAAAACTTTTTTCTTAAGTCTTGCTGCTATATATAATAAGATACTCTGGTGTCTTTCAGATTGTTCGCGGAAAAAAATGATCAGAATTTTGAAAAACATCTGAAATAGTATATTTTAAAAATTATTAAGCATTTATTTCATGTGACCAGTTCTCATCACCTCTTGAAGACAAAATCATTCTGGTATACTTTTTCAATGAATCGTCATTTTTGTCTTTGATTTTTTAAACATTACTCACATTTCTTTCAAACTCCAAAAAATGAACTATTTTTATAAACAATTTAATGCCCTTTTTTTACTTTTCTTATCCCTCTTTTCAAATCCCTCATTTTCCTCAAATAAGTAACTAGCAAAACCTATTTCAATGATAAGTAAGCATTCTTAACACATTTCATCCTTAATTTTAGAAAATATTTTCTAAGTAATTGTAAGTTTTATGATGTGCCAACCAATGGCAGAGTAGTTAGCGCTCGTGGCTCTTAGGCTGTTGGTCCCGGGTTCAAACCCCGGTTCGGACATGGATATTACTTTCTGTGTTAATCTGTCTTTTCTTCTGAGAAGATTTATGAATGTGGCCCACTCTATAAATGGGTTTGTGGTGGTAGGGCTTGGGTAATGCTACTCGTCTCTGGGTAAGGTTAAACGAGTACCAGTTTCCGGCTTTGTTGTGGTGAAGGGTTAGTCACCCAAAGCCCGCCGTTATTAAAAAAAAAAAGATTTATGAAGTAATTTTTGTGAATTTTTAGTAACACAAATTTGAATGTACATTAAACTTTGTAAATCCTAATTCGTGAAAATTTAAATACTTTGTGACAAATAAGTCATGAAACTTTTTTCATATATAAACCATACTTCTTACATTTAACTATTTTAAAAAGATATTCTTATTTACTTAGCAACTCAGAAAACATATATTTTAGTTTTTATTCAGAATAATCTAAAATTTAAATTCACATTGGCTATACCCACAATTTCGAGAACCATTGTATTTAAATTTATGTTAAGTGGAATATCTCAACTATAATAAAAGCACGTATTTTTAAACCTAGATGTTCCATATTTAACACTTCATTATACCAATTATAAAGTATTTTATAAATATAAGTGTCTTTGCAAACATCAAAATTTTATTAAGGTGAAATATAAAAAAACTTTAAAGAAATATGTTTTAAATGGGATGTGTGCATTTAAGTTAATTTAAGTATATCTTAAAATAGTAGATTCAGAGGAGATCGATTAAATTAATAATTACCGTTCTTATATATATCTTTATAAGTGTATTTTATTATTTACACTAATGACCGAACTGACAGCTAAATAGTCAAAATCTGATTTTCAGTTCCTAAACTGATTAAAAAATAATCTGAGGAAATCCAGACTTCCTTTCAAAATCTGAAAGTAACCCTAAAAATTAAAATAAATTTTTTGAAAAAATAAAAAACTAAAAAAATTTTTACAAGAATTTAAAAGTTAAACAAAATAAATTTAAAAAAGCAGCAAAACATTCCCTGTTAATTTGGTAGGAGAGGGAAATACTAATAAAGAATTATAATTTATGATGGAAATTTGCTCTAAAACCTAATAAAAAAGTGGGTGTTTTTTTTACACAAAATAAGGACATATTTATTTTGGGAAATACATTTTTTAACGAACAAATGGTTAAAAAGTCAATAAATCAGTACAAATAAAGAGACAGTTACAAAAAATGGGGAACCAGAGGTTTCCAGCTGCAAAAGATAAAAGCTTAGAAGTTTATATAAGAATAAAAATTTAACAAACTAAGAGCGCAATAAAAAGCATTAAAAGCTGTGCAAACCTTTGAAAGACCTTAAAAAAAACAGATATAGGATGGGGTGTTTCTCCAATTAAATCTTAAATTTAAGATATTGTTATGAAGAGAAGATAAGTCGATTGTAATAAATTTTAGGACACTTTATTAAGATATGATACACAGTTAAGACTTCGAGCAAAGAGGTGCTAGATCATTAAATACACTCTAGCTATATGTCACGAGTGTGACCGATGCGTAATCCAGATAATATGACGTCGGCACGCCTATGCAGGGTAATATTCCAAGTCCGAATGAAAGGTTTAATACATTGCATTTTTTCTGCATTTGCTGGTTCCAGAAATTCTACCAAACAGAATGAGTATAACCAGAAACTGAATGCTGGACATCGGCATAGTGATTGCTTGTTTAATTGAGATTTCTAATTAACCTACTTTATTATAAATTATACTATTAATAGTAAATTAACCTGGGGTTAGTTGTTTAATTAACCTTCTTTAGCAGTGCAGTCAGTTATTCCACAGCCGTAAATACAAATAGGGCTATATACCTAATACCTAGCAAAATAGAACCTCAAAACCATAATGAGACTTTTCTTTTAGTAAAGCCAAGTTTATACTGACCACGGGATGAAAATTCTGATGAAAATTAAGTTTCTTCACATCATTCGTGCTGTCAGCGTAAATACAAAATTTACAACAGCTATCAATTTTATATTTAAAATTGAGAAAAAATTATTATCATAACGGAAGGTAAGATTTACTTACCTTATTACAACCAAGGAACTCCACGATTTTTTTCCGGTGGATCTATATTAATAATCGACAAATAATTTCTATTCTCAATAAACAATGCAGTTAGTTTAACACATTTAATTGAAATTAACTTTACAACAAACACATAAATGCTAAACATAAACAGCACACTACATTAAAAAGGGAAACAAACGAAATATTTAATATTCATTCACAAAGCATCCTTCCATGAGCGTGGCTCAATATCAACTGAGGTTTCTTTGGCAGTGGCGTGGCAGTCGCGCAACTGATGGGAGTTCGTGATATTCTCCCACCTTTGGATTCGAAGGTATACCATTTCGAATCCAAACATCAAGATCAGTTCTATGATTCACCTGTGTAAAAAACTAAACACAAAAATATTAATAAACTGATTACAATGTAATTCAATAAAACAAAAGTAATTTTAAGTCTTTTAGTTGGTTTTAACAATCGTCCATAATGGGAATATATAACTTGGTTATCAGGGATTAAATCCTTGGTTTGGCAAGGACCGTCATCATTTGATCTGCTGGAAGAGCTCACTGCTGGAAAATCAATCGTTGTCACTTCTATTGGATAAAGTTTTTGTATTAGTCTCAAAACACTTCCAGATTGAGTCTTAAGTTCCACTAAACGTACCTTTCCATCCTTTCCAGGAAAAGTTTTTAAAACTTTTGCCAAAGGCCAGTTGATTCGCTTGTTTGTATCTCCGATGAGAACAAGATCTCCTTCTTTTATGGATGATCCACTTTTTACTTTGGAATAATCTTTTAACAATCCAAGATATTCAGTTCTAAATCGGTTTCGCAGATCTTGCCGCAATTTCAAACTGTAAGCGTATCTTTTATGCAGTTTTCTTGAATCGATGATGTCAAATTCAGGAAAGCCTACATCTTTAATTTCTTGTAAGAACATAGATGGAGTGAGGGCTGATAGGTCGTTTGGATCTTCTGTGAGGTACGTCAACGGACGAGAGTTAATGAGACTTTTAGCATCGCATAATACTGTAGCTAACTCTTCTTCATTCAGGCAAGCTTTTCCTAGTACCTTTCTCAGAATACCCTTCAATATTTCTATCAATCTCTCCCAGAAACCTCCCCACCAAGGAGCAGAGGGTGGATTAAATTTCCAAGAAATTCTTTTCTTTGAAGCAAAATCTTCGACTTTACCCCAGTCGATAGTTCTTAAAAGATTCGCTGTTCCTACAAGATTTGTGCCATTGTCCGAATATACAGTAGAAGGATGTCCTCTCCGCGCAATAAAACGGCGAAACGCCAGGATAAAGCAGTCAGTGGACAAGGAAGATACCAGCTCCAGATGCACCGCTCGATATATGGCGCAGATGATGGGTACTACCCAACATTTTTTTCCTCCTTTGAGATCCAATGGCCTACACAAGTCGATACCGATTATTTCGAAGATAGCCGCATCTCGGACACGATCCTCTGGAAGAGGGATGCTTTCGGCTTCCAGTGGCTGAACAGAAAATCTTCTACACTTAGTACAGTTTCTTATCACACTTCGCACTGTCTTTCTAGTCTTGATTATCCAATAGGATTGATTCTCTGAGATGAGACGTCAATGTTTGGCTACCAGCATGAAGTTCGATGTGCTTGTTAATGATTAACTTTTCAAACATATTATGTTTACTTGGCAATAATATGGGAAACCTAAAAGTTTCTAAGTCTTTTCTTGAGATTATTCTTGACAAAACTCGCAATAGACCATCACTATCTTTTATGGTTGCTTTTCTTCTCCAGTAAAGGATTCTCTTTGAATTTCCTTTAAAATGAACCTCTCAGATGTTTCGATTTCTCCAATTTCTAATCTTCCTCCTTTTCTGTCTCTAATATTTCTTTGGATATTCTTACAGAATCTAATGACATAAGCCATTCTCACAACTTTATTGAAGGAGGATATTCTATGGAAGAACTCAAATTTGTTAGTAACTAAATTTGTGGCAGAGATCACTGTTTTCTTTCTTTCTGAAAAGACAACATCTTCGTCTGAATAAATATCAATAGCAGGCCAATCTTGCAGGGGCAGCTTCAGCCAATCTGGCCCTTCCCACCATCGGGATTTCAATAAATCTTTCGGATTGTATCCCCTTGAGGGTAAATCGGTGAGATTATATTTTCCTTGAATATGCCGCCAATCCTCTGGATCTGTCAGCTTCCGAATTTCATTCACTCGTTTCGCTACAAAGGTGGCCCAATTATTCGGCTTTTTGATCCAGTATAAGGCGTTCATCGAGTCAGTGTAGAAAAAAGTTCGTGTATTGCTCAAACTTAAATCTTTTTTGACAATGTGAGCGAATCTGGCTCCAATAGTGCACGCAAGAATTTCTAATCTTGGAATAGTGATTGATTTAAAGGGTGCTACCCTTGACTTAGCCTGTAATAATTGACAATTAACTATTCCCCCTATATCATTTCTAACAAAAATTGATGCTGCGTAAGCAGATTTGCTAGCATCTACAAAGACATGGAGAGTAGTATTCGCATCAAGCTTGGGTAGTTCTCCAGAGATTTCTACATATTTTAAATATTTTAGTTCATTGGCCTATTTTACAAATGTTTTTCTCAAATTATCCGGAAGTACCGTATACCAATTTTTTTTCCCTTCCAACATTCCTGCAGTGTTAATTTTGGAACAAGAGTAACAGGACTTGTGAACCCAATAGGATCAAAAATTCTACTCAAAATCGAAAGTACATTTCGTTTACTTGGCACTTATGAATTTTCCTCCTTTACCTCACAGGACAAAGTATCATTGTATAAATCCCATTTAAGGCCTAAAACTGAAACAATTTCTTTACAATCATCCCCATGCATATTCAAAATTGAAATGTCTTCATCCCTTCTTGGCCGGTTATGTTTCCAACCCCTCAAGTCAAATTGCGCAGAAGCCATTAATTCTTTAGATACCGTGATGAAAAAATTTAACTCCTCTATTGTGTTCGTACTCGCAATACAATTGTCTACATATATTGAATCTCTAAGTTTCAAAGCTGTACACTTTTTAGAGTCATCTACATTTTCTAAGTGATAACTGATAGTCGCGGTGAGTAAAAATGGGCTGGCATTCACTCCAAAAACTACATGGCAATGGGAATAAACAATTAATTTCTCCGGATCACCTCCCTCCCACCATAAAAACCGTAGGAATTTCCTGTCAGAGGGAGCTACATTAATTTGTTGGAAAGCTCTGCGGATATCCGAAATTATCCCAAATCTGTTAATTAATTTAGGAATCAACTCTAAATTATTTGGTCCTTTCTCAATACAATCATTCAAAGACTAAATTTCTCTCACGCGCTGACGCATCGAAAACTGGCCTAATTTTAGTGGTAGAGTTTTCTTTAAAGATCGGTCTACGAGGTAAATAATGACCCTTATACTTTGTCAATTCCTCCGAATCAACGGGCTCAATAATTTTTTCTGCTACCCATTCCCTAAACACATTTTCATAATTCTGAAGACTGTCTCGTTTCTGAAGAGCTTTTACGCGTGATCTCAAACGCTTTTCGGCAAGATTTCGATTATCTGGTAATTCCGGGTGAAAATCCAACCAGGGGAGTGACACTTCATATCTACCCTCTTCATCTCTTCTCAACGAACGAACAAAATAAATTTTCGCCGCTTCCTCAATCTCTAATCTTGTTTGAGAAATACTTGGTTCTGTTATTCCCAGTGAGTCAAGTGACCACAAGTCAGAAATTTTTGAATCGCTAACATGGAGGGACAAAAGCACTTCATTTACATTAGTAGTTTCCCCAGTCCTCCCCATTACAGTCCATCCGAAATGCGTATTCATAGCAACAAGACCCTTCGATAGATTTCTATTTTCCCCAGTAAAAAATTCTTCCGCATAATCTGTGCCAATGAGTCCGTGAATTTCATTTGCTTTCTTATTAAATAAACAGAGATTTTCATTTATAGTAACATCACTAGGATAAAATGCCCTGCCCTTTTAATTCTTTTATAATTTCTCTACTTTCCAATTTCGGAATCGGGGCACAAATTGTTTTCTGTTCCATTACTTTTAATGCACATGTAAAACTGTCGTCTACATTACTTAACTTAATCACATATTTTTTATGCGTTTCTTTTTTCTGCGAACCCCCGAATAATCCATGTACAACAGTTTCCTGCCCAACACTTTTTAATTTTAACTTACGTGCTGCAAATTCCGATAAATAACTACAAGAGCTACCAGTATCAATTATCTCATTCGCACTAAATATTTTTGTTTACCCTCCGAAATATTCACAATTAGAGTTTGCAGCATTTTTTAGATTTTTAGAATTCCTATGAAGTCGCGATACAGAGTAATCCTTCTCTCACAAAAGCTGAAAAATTTACATATTTAAAATCTTATCTTGGAGGAGTTGCGCTAAGTGCAGTTAAGGGATTTTCACTCACAGATCAAAATTACGGTGCGTCAATACAATTAATAAAGGATAGATTCGGTCGAACAGATATAAGTATGTCAGCACATATGCACAAACTTTTAGTAATAGAACCAATCAAGTCTTGCTCTAATATTATTGACTTAAGAAAAATGTATGACGCCATTGAAGTACAAATAAGGTCCTTGCAATCCTTGGGAATAGCCGCTGACACATTCAGTAATTTACTGTGTCCTATAATTCTGCAAAAATTGCCCGAAGTATTGAATTTAAATTATAATCGTCAGCGTAAAACAGATGAATTGTTTGATATCGTAAAATTAGTAGAATTTATAAGAAAAGAAGTTGAATGTAGAGAAGCGTCATTAATATTAGCTAATCCGAGAAATGTTAACGCAAAGGAATATCCCTTTCGGAACAAAGTAACAGATCAAAGTTACCCGAATAAGCCTCATTTCTCGAACTCAAGGAGAAGCGACCTGAGCAATAAATTTAGCAGCGGGGTGGTCTTGAGTACTCAAGTGGGTAATAAATGCCTGCGGACCTCGGAAACACGAACCGAGCGCTACGTGTAAGCGCAACTTTTATAGAATAGAAAATAACAAAAAATGTATTTTTTGTACACAAAATCATGTGAACCATGATTGCTCACTGAGTGTTAATGATAAAAGGAAAGCTTTAATGTCAAAGGGTCTTTGTTTCATTTGTTTTTAAAATCATATAAGAAAATTTTGCGACCGTAATTATCTAAAATGTAAAATGTGCGGTTCTCAAGATCACAACTCCCTGCTATGCGGAGAGAGGGGTGAATGTTTTGCTGAGGTTGTTTCGGTTTCAGTCCGGGAAGGCGATTCGAAACAAGAAGCGGTCTCGTCAATGGTTTCATTTTCCGCCAGGGAACTTAATGTAAACAGAACTTCGCATAACTCTGTTTTGCTACAAACTTTTTCGGCTTTGGTGAAATCGAAAGAAAGCAGCTTACAGTTACGCTGCATGGTAGACGGCGGAGCGAATAAATCATTTATTTTAAAAAAAGTAGCCGACGCGTTAAATTTGAAGGTTATTAAAAAGGAACCTTTAATATTTCATACATTTGGATCTAAAATTGCTGAAAAGCGTATGTATAATTTGGTCGAATTAACTTTACATAGTATTAAATATCCTAACCAATGTGTAAAAATACAAACAATAGTGATTGATTCGATTACTTTGGCAAAAATAAGAATTCCGTCAAAATATGTGATGAACCTTGCTTTTGAAAAGGGAATTGAATTAGCTGATGTTAGTATTCCTGAAAAAATTCACGTTTTAATCGGTTCAGATTATATCTCAGAAATATTGGGTGATAATATTGTAAGACTCACTAAGCGATTAATTGCTCAAGAGAGTATATTTGGACACTTATTTCAAGGTAGGGATGGAGATTCTAATATTCATGGGGTATCTGTGAATCAATTAATTGTAGAGAATGAAAGGTTAGATTGTGATAGAATAAAAAATTTAATGCTATTGGAAACCATTGGAATTACTGGGGATAAGGAAATGTCTCTCTCAGACAAGGATATTTTGGAAAACTTTAAGAAAAATACCACGTATGCAGATAAAAGATATTAAGCAAAATTGTTATGGAAGGTTAGTAATAAGGAATTAAGCAATAATTATGAAATCGCTAAACGTCGTTTGTCCAGTTTAACTTGTTCATTGATCAAAAACGAGGATTTATTTGCTAGGTACGATGCAATAATTAACGAACATTTAAGGGATGGCATTGTTGAAATAGTTGACTCGAATTCACATCAAAATATAAGAACTGGTTATTTCCTTCCGCATCACGCAGTCGTGCGCGAGAAAAAATATAGTTCTAAAGTTAGGATAGTATTTGAAGCTTCATCTAAAGGAAAAGGCGAGTTGTCGTTAAATGATTGCTTAGGAAGAGGGCCAAATTTGAATCCCGATTTATTAAAAATAATTTTGATGTTCAGATTACACAAAGTGGCATTTTGCGCAGATATTCAACGTGCATATTTAGAAGTGTGAATTGTTGAACAAGATATCGAGTTTTTAAAATTTTTATGGTTAAAAGATAAGGGTCCTAATCTCAATCTCAGCCCTCAAAACATTGCAATATTGAAATATAAGAGAGTAACTTTTGGCATCAAATGCAGCGCCTTTTTACTTACTGCAACCATAAGGCTGCATTTAGAAAGGTATCAAGGGAAATATGATGAAGCATGTGAAATGCTTAAAGAACTTTACGTGGATGATTCAATAAATAGAACTTCTAATGTTGAAGAAGCCTTGAAATTAGTTAAGGAAATGATTTTAATACTTAGTGAAACTAGTATGAACCTTCGTCGATGGGCGACGAATTCCTCAATTCTTGATGAATACCTCAAGCCTGCTAATATTGATTGTCGAGAAACATCAGCGGACCAAGATGTGCCATTAAAAGTTTTAGGTCTAATTTGGGACAATGAAAATGATGTCATTAGCTTTGATATTGATCCGTTTGAAAAGTTTAAAAGCCCAAAAATAGTAACGAAGCGAATTATTCTCGCGGCATGTGGTATGTTATTTGATCCTATAGGCTTAATGAACCCATTCACAATAAGAATGAAGTTGCAATTACAAAGGATTTGGAAATAGGCCTGCAATGGGACGAATGTGTTCCCCCCAGAAATAGAAATAGCATTTTTGTACTGGTTAAATGAAATGGAAATTGTAAGAAACTTTGAAATTCCAAGATTATATTTTCATGAAATCAATTGGGAATCTTTTGAGGTCAATAGTTTTCTGACGCCAGCCCTAAATGTTATGGATCAGTATGTTATTTTCGAATGAAGCACTCAGATGGGTATGAAACGAGATTCGTTTTGTCGAAATAGCGTTTAGCTCCATTAAAGAAGCTTACACTCTCTCGGTTGGAACTACTAGGAACTTTAATTTCAGCACGCATGGGACATTATCTGCGAGACACTTTTCCCCTGTTACGCAACAGTAGCATGCATTATTGGACAGACTCACAAATTTGCCTTCATTGGATCAAGGGAAACAGCGACGAGTGGAAGCAATTCGTCCGCAATCGCGTCATGGAAATTAAAGATAAAACAGATTCGAGCAGTTGGCATCACTGTCAGGGAAAGACCAATCCTGCTGATAAACTCACGAGGGGAATTAAGGCTAAAATTCTTGTGAATGATAGTATCTGGTTCCATGGACCTTCATGGCTTCTGAAAGGTGACTTCCCATGCTCTGAGACAGGCACCAGACTGGATACTTTGCATTGTGTAGAAGAGGAAAGAAGAAATATAGCAGTGTCTTTTCAAACGAATATTGAAACTTTACAGCCTTTACTGAATTTGGAGGACTTCAGTGAATTGAACAAGGTTTTTAGAATCACTGATTACATATTAAGATTCATAAAAAAAAAACTGTAAAGCAACCCACGAACGAGAAACTGGAGTTATCACTACGGGTGAACTAGTTAACGCTGAACGATATTGGATTCGGACAGTGCAGCAAATTGAATTCGAAAAAGAATACATTTGTCTTAAAAACAACCTCCCAATACCTTCTAGTTCCAAGCTTTTTATTCTAAACCTAGTTTTGGACTCCAATGATTTAATCGTTTTAAAAGGAAGACTCCAGAACTCCGAATTCAATCATCAATCCAAACATCCAATTTTCATCCCCTATAAATCAAGATTCATAAATCTTTTAATAGATATGGAGCACAAAAACTTGTACCATTCAGGCATCTCCGATACTCTTACTCAATTGAGAGAACGGAGAACGATTTTGGATCATCCGTGGTAGACAAGCTGTGAAAAATTGTCTAAACAAGTGTTTTAACTGTAGACGATTTCAAATCAAGCATGGAAATCAAATTGTAGCACCACTACCTGCCGACAGAACCAGTGAAACTGATCCTTTTGAAGTGGTGGGTATTGATTTTGCCGGTCCCTTATACTCAAAGGACCAAGACAAGGTTTATATCGCTTTATTTACATGTGCTTTAACTCGTGCCGTTCACCTCGAAGTCGTCTCCGGATTAAGTACAGAACATTTTCTTCTAGCATTTAGACGTTTCATCTCCAGAAGAGGTATTTGCCACATTGTTAATTCTGACAATGCAATGACATTTAAAAGTGCTGAGACTGAACTTAAAAAACTCTATGCAAACATAACTGAATCTGATATTCAGAATTATTTTGGAAGGAAAGGAATTATATGGCAATACATTGTTGAACGTGCTACATGGTGGGGTGGTTATTGGGAGAGAATGGTTCAAATAACGAAAGTTGCATCAAGGAAAATTTTGGGAAGGGCATTAGTTTCTTTTGAAGAATTACAAACTATCTTGGCAGAAATTGAAGCTAAAATTAACTCTCGTCCTTTAACTTATATTTATAATGAACCTAATGAACCATTCCATCTCACACCCGCAAACTTCTTAATTTGAAGAAGATTAACTGCCTTACCAAATTGGTCAGATAATCAAAATTGCAAATTTTTTTACGGGTAGAAGAGATTTAATTAAAAGATTTCTTACCTGGAACCAGGGGGTATGCGTACCCCTCTGGGTCTTGAGCTAGCCACCAGGCGCGTCGGCAGGCGGTGGATCGCCGAACGTCCTGTAGGAATGACAGGATAGCCTTGAATATAGAATAAGAGGCCGCGAACCAGCTCCCGTAAACCCTGGTGTTATGCGATCCATGCCTAGGGCTAATTGGCACCGCGGTATTGGTGTCTTAACGGAGCCTCTAGTTGCCTGGCAAACTTCTAGAGTAATTTGCCTTCCCCAGTATCTCAGGCAATGCTGGGTGGACTTATATTACCTGAGCTTATTAATTGTTATCTTGTGGCTGAAAAGACACAAGAAATAACAAATCTTTCTGCATTTGCAGGTGATGCCTCTGAAGTAGACCTTGCTGAAAAAGACAAGGGAACTCAGAGGCAATCTTGTAAAGGGGCAGTAATGAATCCTTCACTTGAGGTAGAAATGACCTCCAAACCATCTTCTGGTGAAAGCCAGGAAGCTATCCCTAGCATGACTGACTTTCTGACCAGATGGGACTGTTTCAGCAAGACCCTATCTGCTGGAAATGTCAAACGCAAGAGGAAACGGCAGAGCATATCATTTATGAATGCGAGACTCTTGCCCTCCCTAGATTAACTTCTTTAGGCATCATCCATACTAGAGAGTTACACCTAGGCTCCATTAAAGGGTTATCAGACTTTATTAATAAAGTGGGTGACCCGAGCAACTGGAACTAGGAAACATTGGGTTTGGAGTTAATGGTACAAAATGCTGATAAAAGCAGAGGTGCCCAATGACATACAAACCCAGCCTTAAGAAGAAGAAGAAGAAGAAAAGATTTCTTTATAGAGAAAAAATTTTAAATAATTTTTGGAAAAGATGAAAGGTGAATATCTTCTTCTATTAAGGGGTGCGAATTTCCCCAAACCTGTCAATGTAAAATGTGTATTTAATGTAAATGATGTAGTTTTAGTAGGTGAAGATAAGGTTCCGAGACAGCTGTAGAAACTGGCCAAGGTACTGGAAGTCCATAGAGGCAGGGACAACCAAGTAAGAGCGGTGACTTTAAAGACTCCATCAGGGGTCATAAAACGTCCCGTACAGCTCTTGTATGATTTAGAAGTCCAAGAGTAAGTTAAGAAATTTTGTATGAAAAGGTTGAAGAACCTTTATTATTGTTTGTGAATTGTAATGATTAATAGTTAGTGTTATACAATTATAGTTATTATTATGTGTATGTTTTGTTTCGAATTCCTATTTCTTAAGTATTCAATTTATTTTGTAAAATTTTAGTTTCCTTATATTTACGTGTATAAAATTTAATATGTGAAGTGGTTCACTTTTGGCTGATTCTTTGTCGGGGCGGGAGGATGTGGCAACTCAGCCACAGTAAATCCTTAAAGGGGAATGAGAAGTGCATCTTCCCTATCCGATGGGGAATCTAGTTATGGATGGTCCCGATGGATCCGATGGGGCTCAGTTGCTATTTGGATGCGGTTGAATGAAGACCGTATTGGCACCAGAATATTATGGTGTGGAGCTTATTTTTATGGTATATAATCATGAAAATTGTTATTTGTTAATTGTTATTGTTAAAATAAAATATTAAAGGCAATAGGACTTATTAATGAAAGGAAACACACACGCAACAATTCGTAACGCAACACCCTGAGCGTGGCTCAGTATCAACTGAGGTTTCTTTGGCAATGGCGTGGCAGTCGTTCAACTGACGGGAATTCATGACAACTGCGAAAATATTTAATACCATGAAGAGCATTGAAAATTGCAACAACTTCAGCAGTGTAAATAGATAATGCAGAAGTAACTGTAGATTGTACTGTCATAAACACAGCCGACACTCCTCTGGCTTTCGATCCATCAGTAAAAATAGGATTATACTATGGAATTATTTCTGATAGCTTAAATTTACTTGAAAACAGTGGAAGCAGTATTTTCCTCACTAAACAGAAATAAGTCATCGAAATAACGTGCATGCGGGAAATCCCATTAAGAAATACTAAAGTAGTCAACATTCTCAGTTGGAGTAACATTAAGATTGGCTTCCTGTAAAAGAGGCTGAATCACTAGCACAAAGGAAGAGTGCAGGAATAACGAACATTAAAAAGTCCCTTTAACGAAGAATTAATGCTGGAAGATTTTAGTGAATCGTTCGGAGTAGAATAACTCCTGAAATAGTAATTAAGGGAAAGTTTAATGCTCCTTTTAGATTCAAAGGAGGTATGTTGCAATCTGCATAGTGGCTGCTGATGGGCAAGGGGGGGTGAAATGCTTGACTGCAGATATGAAGTGCCGTATGATGAACCAGGTCTAACCATTTTAGGGCAAACTTTGAAGCAGAAAAGCAAAAATGACTGCCATAATCAATAAGAACAAGATAATTGACTGATCTACCCAGCATGATAAGATTCGATTAGCACCCCAAGTAGTATTCGAAACATCTTTTAATATATTAAGAGACATTTCACCCTTCTCGTGCAAATTTAATATGAGGTAAAAAAAAAAAGTAAGTTTCCTATCAAAAATTACCCAAAGGAACAGAATCTCGCTAAACAGAAGGAAAAGAAACATTACGGAGGCAGACATTGGGATCAGGGTGGAGGCCTCATTTTCTACAAAAGCAAATGAAACTACTCTTAATGAGCGAGATGGAATACCATTATTGTCACACCAATCAACAACATGATTTACAGCCGCGTGCATGGTTGCCATTGCCATTCGACTAATTGCTTATATACACCTTGACAGGAAATCTTCATCTCCTCAACGTGAAGCGTATTTTTAACTTAAGGTGGTAAGACAGTTAGAACCTTGGAAATATGAACGATAAAAAAGTGATCTAACTAAGGACGTTATCTTGAGGAATGTCCTCCATTTGCAAAACTGGTTTAGACAAAGTAGACCCAATGCACGCTTTAAAACTTCTTTCTGTAGAAAGTTTTAAATGAAAAGTGGTAGATTCCATGAAAATTAAAGATATGTAGCGCCTGTAGAAACCCATAGCTCAAGATTACATCATAGAGCTTCAATGTCCAGGAAAACTGTCATAAGATCGTTCTTACCAACAAAAGTGATTCTGACATCTTTCTCCAAGTAAATGATGTTTAAAGTAGAGATCACCTTACGGAAATCACTTTGAGAGATACACCTGTTAAATTCTAAATAATAAACTAGGTGATCATTAACCATATAAAATTTTCTCGCCACATCCTATTGAAGAAGGCCAGGATATTGGAAAGAGAAGCAAAGTCTCAGATAAGGAGCATTTTACAGGAAATTCCATCCAGACCGAGGAAAGAATTATGAATCCAAGATAGGGACTTTGTAACTCGCACATGAGGGATTCGCAATTGTAGGGTATCTATTCATAATTATGAAAGTTGATAGTGATACGCTCAGCACGACTTTCATGATCTTGGAAAAGAGGAGTGTAAGAGTTGTAGTCAGATACACTAGAAAAGACTTCGCCAATTTTATTAACGACAGCTTCAAGAGAAGAATAGACAGTAGAGCTGGTTGAGCTTAGACCGGGAAAGAGAATTCCTGGAACAAATCATTAGCCACTTTCACCTTTCTTTAAACAGATTTGTTTAGAGTATGACAAGTGATACAGAACTTGCACCACACATCTAAGAATCTTTTTGACTACGACAACGAATTCTGTGGACAAACAGACTTTGCTCTTTTAAAGGCAATTAAATTATTAGTAGTGGCGTATATTTGGAAAATACGCAAAAACTTCCTTTATTCACGATATGCATTTACGCAGACTTTGTTCCACCAAGAATTCCACAGCTACAAGGACGAAAGGAATATTTTGGATGATTATTTCGACTGCTTCATAACAGTCTATGTGACGTTAAAAACACCATCATGAATATTTGTGTATGTGATCATAGAATACATGTAGCTTTCGATCTGCAGAATATTTTAGAATTTCAAACTTATTACTGTTGAAAAACCACATGAGATTTAGAATATTAATTTTAATTTAATTTTAATTAAATAATTAATTTTAATTAAATAATAATAAGATTTAGAATAAAGCCTGATACGGCAGTTAAGATAATTCATTCTTTTTGAGCGTGAAAAGTGGGAGCAGTCAAAGGTTAATATCAAGTGTGTGTGTGTTTGGTTAGAATCATTTAACCACGTGGAATGGTAATTCGGTGAATAACACAAATACTTTGGTCTTTAAGTTCTAGGATCTCAGTGAGAGACACTAGCAAGTCTATTTCTGATATCACTCCAAGACCTTGGTTTAGTGATTTGTGTCATTTAGTAACCTCAGAGATCTCCCCAGGTATTCGTAAAGACAACAGAAATATTTATTATGTTGCCGATGATGTTTCAATCAGAAGATCCCTGGATTTTAATTTTTTTGTCACTGCATTCTCTGGCTGTAGATTTAATGCTGCAGGATTCTGAATGGAAGCATTTGTTTCATCATACCTTTACTGTTTTATATCAGAATAAGCTTTGGAAAAATATTCAAAGCTTTTTTTATCAGTCTTTTAGGCAACTTGTAACGAGTTAAGGCCCTGGTCCTTGAATGAAGTTTTACGATGCATGACAAAGGAAAGTGTTCATTCCAGTGGTCCCCGCCCATCACAGAGCCTAAAAAAAGTAAAATTTGTTGAATCTAGAATCAACCAGCCTCGGCACTTATCTTAGGATACGAGGATATAATACTAAACGTTGGGAAGACGATGTAACCGACACGCCTACATAGCCCAAAATGCAGAACTAGCCTTATAACACCATGGAGAGAAAAAAGCTGGCCATAGATTTAGAGTTTGGGTAGAATGGCTCCAAATGAACCTAGCACTGCGACTCTAGGTCTATTGTACTATATCCATAACAGAAAGCTCTTATCTAAAGAGACCAGTGGCTGGAGCGAAATTCAGCAAACATTTAACAGGTACATCTTGTAGCATCCAAGATTCAATTAAATGCTGACCCAAGTGTTCAAAATTATGTACAGAAAAAGTTTCACATTCGTATAGAATTCATATTGAAGTTTCTTCCATATATTGACAATCCCTGCAAGTAGGATCTTCTAATACTTTCATTATAGTGAGATGCCTCATAAGGGGTTTTGTCCTGTAAGAAGTCCTAGTGATCTCCTTAAACAATTTATACTCAGCTTTGATAGCTTTTTTGCCTTTTGCATGCTATTTAATAGCTTTGCTTGTCTTTGATCAGTGGCATTACACCAGTTCATGAACTGTTGTTTCCTGGAGAGATCAAAAACATTGATTCTGATCAGTTCTTTTGAGATACCAAGCACTGGTTCAGGACCACAGAAATCGGTTATTGATCCAGTCCTTACCAACTCATCAACTAACTCAATGCCAAGAACACCAGAATGGTCTGGCACCCACATTAAGTTAGGGGAATTAATTTTACCTATTTTACACGGAGTAAGGCAGCAGTCGCAGAAAAGAACAGAAGTTATAGTACAATTCTGCAAAGTCAGTAAAGTAGCTTGACTGTCAAAACAGATAATTATTCTTTTGCGAAAATAGCCTCGGTTCCAAAATGTTCCGTTGCACATGAGAATGGCAAAGACTTTTGCCTAGAATATATTTATATGTTTTCACAAAGGGAATTACAATTGCTGAACAACAAATATCAGCCGCAGTGTTGGAGTTCATTTTTGAGCCATCCGTGTACCAGTAAGTACAGCGCATACTTATGATAATATTATTCCAGTTTTTTCTTAATGAAAATTTGATGCTTAAGCTTATCAAAAGCATATTTAACAATCACGTAATCAGTTGGCATACTTACAAAAGGATGAATAATTACGTCAGTATTAAAGTTTCCCCATAAAGGAAAATTTGAATAATCCTTATGTTAACCAATATTTTTAAGCCTTTTCATGGAAATTATTCAAATTAATTCCTCTTTACCTGCTTCAATACTCATATAAAGAGGGTACATAACAAGCAAAAGCTCAAGTGTAGAAGTGGGAATTGTTATAATACACCCAGAAATAGCTACAAAAAACAACCTTTGAAGTTTTTTTAAATCTCCCTTAGCAGTTTCATTTCTGATTCTAGACCACAAGACCATTGACAAGTAAGTAATGATGGGACAAATGATCATACTGTAAATCCAATGAATAACTTTGGGATTTAAACCCCAAGTTCTTCCAAATACATTTCTACATGCACAGAAAGCCTTTTTCGGCTTTTCAATACAAAAGTAGAAATGCTAGTTTGAACTTAAGTTCATGTCAAAAAATACTCCTAAGAGCTTCACTTCTTCAGAGCAAGTTGTTTCTTGACCGAAAAAAGTTATCTTTTTCAGATTCTTTTTCTTTATGAAGGAAACCACAGCAGTTTTTTAAGATTCACAGAAAGGCCTTCATTATTATACCAAATCTAAACTCGTTTAAGGGTATTGGACATCATGCTAGAGCTCATTTTGCCAATTTTACCTCTGAGAATAATGACTAAATTATCTGGATACCCCATGGTGGTTATAATGGGTTTGTTTAAAACTTTTAGAAGGAAATCTACAACACACCACCACAAGATGAGGGAAAGAACCCCTTTCTACGAACAACCAGTTTTGGCTTGCATCATCATGTTTTCTCCTGAAAAGGAGGCATTGACAAATCTGTTATTGAGCAGGTTTTTGAGCCAAAAACAGATGTCATTAATTCCCTTTCTAGCAAGAGAATCTAAGATGGTTTCAATAGCTACCTTATCAAAGGCATCTTCAATATCTAAGAAAACAACTAAAACATTTTCCTTAGCCTTAAAATTCTTCTCCAAAACGATAGATTGTATATCGCATTATCGGTAGCTTTACCTGGTTGAGTCATATTGAGAATTAGAAAGTAGTTCATCCACTAAGTAGACTTCTCTGATATATCTATCAGCTTTTCAATTGCCTTTAGAAATTCTTTTAATTCTTGACATCTATTCAGATGTCAAAGTGATAGGTCAAAGTGATGAAAGATTTAGCATCTTAGTATTTTAGTCTTTTCTTATTTTAGGAATAAAAATTACTTTTGTATGCCTCCAAGCAATGGGTATATGGCCAAAGGCTACTTATGACCAGCGATCTTACACTTCTTTCCTCTTTCTACTCTTTTATTTCCCCATATCTTTCCTTCCTTTTTCGTTGTCGACGACGAGATGAAGTTATCTGACTATGTTTTACTCAGCTGTGTTCATTGGGTTCTAAACTTTGTTGTTGTTTAGGTTCGTCTTCCATGCCATATATTGGTCGTGAATGGCTTCTCGTGGAGGAAATTGGTGTCCTCGGATAATTTTGCGTTCTTTCTGGCCCAGGCATCCCTGTAGATGGGTGGCTGCAGTGAGCCCATTTTTTGTCATTTGGCTGGTGCTGTTACAGACAACCTTAACTGAACTATATATTTTAAACCTAATAAATCAACAGTAATGGATTGAAGGAACCTGGTACATTACGCCATTTGGAAAAAATTCTGCACAGAACCATACGGCATTCTACAGAAACTCGCCACTAATAAACGTTTTCATCCGACAAAATTCCAAGCACTGAACTCATTGCAACCCCAAAACCAAGACACTCCATCTGTTTTACAAAACCTCCTGCAATCTGCATTTCCATCCGATGATCCAGCCACAGACACCCCAACGCATTCAAATATCAGGAACTCCAATTTCTCATTTTCTGGACCAGAAGACCCTCCCTTCACCCGTTTCGAACTGGAACATACAATCAAGCACTTAAATATTTCTAAAGCGCCGGGATTGGACGGCTTGGACAAGCAAATAAGGAAATTACTTTATCTTACGGCGCCAAATCTCCTCCTGCAATATCTAAATATATGTCTAAAACTTACATACTTTCCCAAACACTTCAAAAAAAGTAACGTAATATTTTTTCTGAAAAAGAATAAAAACCCAGGAGATGCAACATCTTATAGACCAATCTGCTTACTTCCTGCCTTGGGAAAAATCTTAGAGCGATTAATATTAAACAGATTAAAGCATTATGTATTCAAAAATAATGTCATTCATCCAAATCAGTTTGGTTTTATAACGAATAAGTCAACAGAACATGCCCTACAATCAACACTAATTACAATCAATCGTAACAAGGACCAAAACCTCTACTCAGCATTATTAAGCTTAGACATCTCTCAGGCCTTCGATTCCCTGTGGTGGCCGGGATTAAAGAAAACACTTACAACCCTTCAAGCCCCAGCCAATATTGTCAAAATACTTATCAGCTTCTTAAGAGACCGTGAAATTTACACGTCTTATGACGGAGGGCAAGTGTTCTGTAAACAGTCAAGAGGATGTCCCCAAGGTTCTGTAAGTGGACCTCTGCTGTGGAATTTATAATTTAACGCTATTCTCAATTATAATTGGCCGAATCACACTACAATAATAGCCTTCGCAGACGACACTCTACTTATTGTTAATGGCTCAACAAAAGAAAATCTCAAACAAAACTGCAATCAGTCTCTAGATATCTTTTCCAAGCTGTGTGAAAGTTTAAAATTAGAGATTTCCATCCCAAAAAGCAAAGCTATGATAATCGGAAAACATGATAAATCCTTAAGATCCAATCCAAAATTAACCCCACTAGGTAAAAGCCTAAAGCATACAAAAGTATTGCCTTATCTAGGAGTCCAAATAGATAAGAATCTAAATTTTCTCGCTCATATCAGATCACTTAAGCCAAAAGTTCTCCCCATCGCACAAAACTTACGCTCAATGATTGGTTATAATTGGGGACTAAAGAGTAAATTTCTAAAAATAATATATAGCACCGTAATAGAAAAAATAATTTCATATGGTTCTTCAGCTTGGGCTTTGCCCTTAACCTCAAGGAAAAAAGCCCAGCTGTCATCACTGCAAAGGCACTTTACCATACTAATAACTAGGACATTCAAAACAACATCAACAGCTGCCGCAAGCGTCTTGGCAGGTCTTCCACCCCTGCACCTAACATTAAAAGCAACTACAGTTAAGACAAAAGTCCTACAATTGTGCCAAGATGCAACTCTTGAAGACAACACTGCCCTGCTCTTCTCTAACTATGAATATCCGTACAATAAAGATGAATTACATCCGATTATCAGAAGCCATCAAACTAAAATTTTCAATCTGCCAAAAGCATCATCTAATCCAGTTATGATAACAACACGATTTAATATTTATACTGACGGGTCTCATTTAGATAATCAAACAGGAGCAGCATTTGTTGTTTTTGAAAACTCCAATCTACTGCATCAACATCTCATAAAACTACACAAGTATAATTCAGTCTTCCAGGCAGAAGCCCTAGCAATAAAAGAATCACTGCTTTATTCGATCCAGCATAAACTACAAAGTGTCACAATTTGGACAGACAGTTTATCTTCCCTAATGGCTTTAAATAACCCGTTACACAAATCCCCAATAATAAGATCCGTTCAAAATTTACTTTTTCATAACCAGAATATGAACATCCAACTAAGTTGGTTAAGAGCACATACTGGAATCACGGGGAATGAGGCAGCTGATCAAGCGGCAAAACAAGCAGCAACCCATCCAACTCTTCCGTTGACACCTTTAAAGTGGTCCAGAGCCAGTCTGAAATCAAAAATTAAAAATTATATAGAGCAAAGCTGGCAATCTCTATGGAACAACTCGCCGAATGGTCACCATACAAGAAGACTAATACCAAAAGTTTCATCAGATGTGCTATATTCCAATCCTTATTTAAATTGTATCTTAACAAACCATGCGCCCTGTCCCAGCTACTTCCACAGAATTAACAAATCCAGATCTCTATCTTGCATCTGTGGCCAAATTGGTACACTACTGCATTATATCACAGAATGTCCTCAAACCAAAGATCTACATATCAAAAAATCATCTATTCAAACCAACTACCAGTTCTTAAAATTCTGCACAACGAACAAGTTCAGAACAAAAAAATTAATACAAATAATTACTTTCCTTCATGAAAAAGGACTCCAAATGTGCAAAGACCTGGCTGCTCACCAACAGGAATATTATAACTCAGAAGCAGAGTCAACAGAATTCGAAAATTAACTAAATTTTTCAATTCAAGTAACAAACAAACTAATCACCAGTTTTTCAATTTCCAAAATTACTAGTACTTTGTACATATCTAAATTTCAAGACATGTAAAGAACTAATTACATTTTATTCCTATAAACTTCTAAATTTCATTAACTATAATCAATATCTGTTGGTAAATTATGTAAATATTTCAGCCATCCTTACTTAAATTTATTTAGATCCTGTTAACATTTATTTTTCTGTTTCACTTGATCCCATCTTATTAATTCTGTTATTTCAAATTTGTATTCCGAACTGTAATACAGTGGTCTACTGCGTAGATCACTGTAGGCTTGAAAGCCCCACCTTTGTAAAGCACTCGTCTCTCAAACAATGTGTCGAGCGTTCTGGATAACCTCTTAAGGCTCAACCCCCCAGATTACAGTTCCCAGCGGGCACCTGGCACTCCGTGCAGGGTGTCCGACATTCTAGACTGAAGTAGAGGCACAACCCGATAGCCAATAGGAATAGAACAGGGCCTCTTCTTCTCGTTGTCTGTGTGTGTAAAATAAATACATGTAACATCGACTTCTGTAACATCTTTAGTTCACTTAAATATGAATAAAATGTTTTATTTGGAATTTATTAAATTCGATTTAACTTCTACCATAAAATGTAAATTTAAGAAAGTTAACTGTAATTATTATTTGTTTTTCTAATGCTATAAATAATCCAGTATGTTCATTTCTATATATTTATGACACTAAATTAAGATTGTGTTTATTGAGTACTATATTTGCACTATCTCGAGACAGGCAATTTTTCAACAGCAGAAACTGAATTTACAAATCAAAAGCTAAAGTTTTCTTAAGTATTAAACAGGAAATAAAATTTACCATTTTCAAATAAAATAACAGATTTTTTATAGCTACCATACAAAATCTTAATAATTCTAATTATAAAGAATGTAAGGATAAAGAAGAACTCTTTGTAATTAACAAATTTTATTATGGAATGTAGTAATTTAAGATAAATCTACTCAGACAAGAGTTTGGTTTGTTTGTCGCTCAAGACCGGGACTTACGGCTTAAAGTGGATTCCGAACCACTACAAACATCCATGCCCAAGGTGGGATTCGAACCCACGAACTGTTGAACCGAAGGCAAGACCGCTAACCATTCGGCTGCCAGCTCGGTACTCAGACAAGAGAGCAATATACAAAAAATGATGGAAAGGCACCAATAGGAGTACTTGTGAAGAACAATTTGAGCATATCAGAAAATTTGCAACATCTAAAGAAACATGGTTTTTTCTCTACAGCGACTGAAGTCGACATCATCAGTTAAAGTTAGTGTACGTAAGTAGTTAAGCAATCTGAAGATGAGTGATGGCATGGAAAAGATGTAAAAAAAGATAACAGAATTGATAGATCAGCTTTCAGAATTATAAGTGAAAATTTAGCAAGACAACTAATTGTAGCATTAGTGTTAAAGTCCGCCAGAAAGTTATTCTACTTTGAAAATTGTATTAGAAACTAGGCAAGAACAAAACCTTATTTAATCATTATTCAACATGCTGATTGAAGAGTTAAATTATAAGGAAAGAAATTAAATACAACTATAAAGGAAAGGAAAAGGCTACTTTTATAGGAGTTAAGAAATTCCTAAGAAAAAACGTATTATTTCGGCAAAAAACTTGAACATGATGAAGTTGTAGTGGAAAATAAAAAGTCTGGTTGCATAATCAAAATTCTAATCAGAAGAAAAATGAGAAACATGATCATAAAGTCAAACGTTTATCAAGTTAATGCAGTAAAAGAATAAAAAATCATTTATAAGAAGTTATAATCCAAAATTTATAACTGACTCATATATACAGGGGCTAGTTCTTATAGAAATAATTTAATTTTTTAACAACTAGAGTGAAGTGTTCAAGAAATGGTGAGGGACTCATTACAAATAGCAAATGTAAAAAATATTTATTTAGTATGGATAGTCAAAATAAGGAAAGTTCTTTCCACACAAAAATATTCTATATGTACTACAATAGCATGGGAGTTCATATTAAAAGTTAATCTAGCTGATAAAAATTTTAAATATAAAGATGTTCTATGAAGTTAAATGTAGAAGCTATTGCTATTGATAAAATAAATTTACTGTATATTCTAAATGAGCAATAAAGCATTTTATGTAAAATGTGTTTCTAAATGGCACAGAATGCTTTGCCAATAAGATTTCCAAGTAATTAAAGATTTAGAATTTAAAAAGTTAGCTGCATATAAAATTCAACCAATAGAATAAACTTCCACCTCTAAAATTTTAGCATAAAAGATATATTAAAATTTAAGGAAAAAAAATTCAATATAAGCGATTTCATTTGAAATTGTCAATCTTTTGTTTTGAAGTGATTTTCATTATTCTAACTTTTACATTTATTCCATTTCATAGTATAACTGTATTTTACACCAATTTTGAACTAAATTTTCTATAAATAATTGCAAATAATTTACATTATAAATATTTATAAGTTAACAGCAATCAACAAGTAATTTTCACATCATGGTGTGTACAAGCTCCATGCTTTGAAATATTTAGCAAAAATAAAGTTAAAATAAATTTATATATATTTTAATTGAGGTTTATATTTTTTCACACACAACGATATGTTCAAAACAATACATTGCACTTGTCTTTTTTAAGAAATGTTCTTGTGATAAACATAAAAGAATGTAATATTGTAAGTGAAGGTTTCCGTATTTCTTGATATAAACAGAATGCAAAATTAATTGTCATTTTTAAGGACATGGTTAACATCAATTGAATCGGGAGAGAAATTTATCTGGTAAGTTTTATGAAAAATTGCAATTAATAAATGAAGTACTTTAGTACTTCATTTATTAATTGCAATTGATTATATTAATTGCAATTTTATTAATTGCAATTGGTTGTCATTTATGACAACCAATTAAAGTTTTAGAAATTGAATTTGTTTTGCATATTGCAACTACGCTTGACAGTGTCACAAACCAATATTTCAAGAACTGTAAATCATTTGTAGGTCCTAGCATTTATTGCATGCAGCTTTCATCCATAACAATTTTAGTAGCAGTATATATTTCTAAACAAAAGTCTAGAAATTTAAATAAATCATAGAAAAAGAAAGCTGCAACATATTAATATGAAAATTATTCTGACAATAAACAGGAAACTCTGTTTCACACTATTGGATAAATCAGTGGATATACTGATGATGGTAAATGAAACTGAAGATATTAATTTTAAAAGTTAGACTGTGTTTTAAGTTCTTTTTAAATTATATCTTTACGCTTTATTATTTTTTTTCTGTTTTTCTTAAAATTGTTTTCTTGCAAACTTTTCAGGAAAAATAGGGGGAAAAAAGAAAGAATACAAAATAAAATTACCTATGCAAAAAATTGATAATTTATCAGCTATTTAATTTAGAATTCCACTCATTGAAATTCCAATTAATCATAAAGGATTTTTAAGTAAATTTTAGAATACTCATGATTATAGTTATTGCACTGAGTTTTAAAAACACTGTTTTTATTTACAATTTCATCAAAATTAAAAAAAATACTTCTAATATATTATGTAAAATAAATATAAAAAAAATTTATCGTGCCATGTTGGTGAAATAAAAAGCTACAAGCAATGGAAAACTAAGAAATCCATGGATTTATTTTTGAAGTGTTTACCTAATAAATTCATTCACTCATTAAACAAATGAGAGTTGTTTCATCATTTATAATTGGAAGAATAAATAAGTTATCCAGTTTTAAATAGGAAAAAAATTATGCAATTTAATTCAATAGCAATTATTCAGAAACCCCTTCTTAGTAATAAAGATTTTTCAAAAATTTTGCTATCTTGACTGGTATCAATTATATGGTAATGATAAAAATTCGTCCAGTTATTTACTTTCAGCAAATAAAATTTATTTAGTGTAATTATTTGAAATATACTTTCAAAGAAAGTAACATACACATAAAATTCTATTACATTATATTCTAGTAGAAACTTTTACTTCAAAAGAAAAAAATTTTAACCAAAAAATTTGACTTTTGCTGATAAATTTAATATACAAATATGTGTTTAATTCAAACATATTAATTTTTTTACATAAACTATATTTCTTGATGTAAAAACAATAAAGAATAATACACTTATATAAACAAAATTTGCTAAAAAAAGAATTGTGTGTGAGGAGTGTGTGTGTATGTATATATATATATAATGAAGAAAATCAACAAAAATATAATATTTATATGATTAACTATATGAAAAATAAAATTTAACATTTTAAATTATATAACTTTTATTTTACCACATTTTACATATCAAAAATCACTCAATCATTCCACAGAAAATATTACACACCAAAGTAGTTGGCATAAAATTTTGAAAATGAGGGAAACATAGTTTTAATCAATTTACAATAAACCAGCATTATTTGGCATCAACAATAAAAATATAAGCGAAACATTTATTTGATTTTAAATTTCTTAGAATTTCAGTTATGATTGCTGTTTATGATTATGAAAAACAAATTCAAATAGGATTTTACACAAGTTTTTGAATTTTTACATAAATTATTGAATGTTTACATTCTACACACATGTCTGTCATAATAAATTGCAAAGATTCTGATTTCACACTTAAAAAGTCCTCACATTTCCAAAGTAAGAATGCTTCCTCTTTATAGATTATACATCATTTTTAAAAATAATTTTAGTGACATAAATCACAGAAGTTAAAAACACGAAAAAATGAACACTTTGTTTTAAAACAAATGTTTAAGTGAGATAAATTTTTATAATCATATATTCTAAAACTGAAAAAATAGTTTAAGGGTAACTAGAATTTATAATTTCAAAAGTCTATGAATTCCAAGCTCTTCCAGAAACTTATAAAAAATTTAAATATATAAGTATAATATTAAATTTATAAAAAAAATCTAACTCTAGTTTTCACATGAAATTACAATAAAGTAAAAGAATAAGCCTCTTTAATTTTCCAAATAAAGTAATACAACACAACAAGGACAATAGGAATTTAAATGTTGACTATAATTTTATCACAATAAAATCACAAACTTTTCTAATCACATTTAAATTTATTACATAAACAATAAATTTCACAGTCTTGTCACCTATCATATCAACAAATAATTCTCACTTTTTTACTTTGGTCTCTTAGAAAGTTCAAAAATCAATAACCAACTACAACGTACATGAAAGAGCAATTAAATTAAAAGTTATGTATTGCAGTGAAATATCTATGCTCAAAATAAATTCATTTATAAATTATGTTGGGAACAAAATATTTCAAATAGTACAAATATTTTTAGAAATAATTACTAATATTGTTTTGAATGACTAAAATAACTATTAGCATACAGGCAAAAATATAGATATGATTTATACATTTTATATTAGTTAGGAGAAAGGGTTTATTTTATTTGCATGTTAACTTAATTGAAAATCTAAATAAATTAAAAAATATGACTTTTACATGATTTTATATTACACATTTATAATACATCAAGCAGCTTGAAAGACACAACATTCACAATGAAAAATTACAAGAGTAATAAATACCTTCCCATAAAAGTTACTTTATATTCAATAATAACTTGGGGAAAAGACAAAAACTTTCATAAATGAATGAGTGGATACATATCAAAATGAGTGAGTAGTAATGAGAAAATTGTGTCAGCAAAAGCAATCCTAAGGAGGAAGTCCTTACATCAGTTTCATATTACTTCAAACAACGCTCGAAATATGTAGCTCCAACATATCCTCCAGACATAGCTTTTCGAACATTTTGCTCAAAACTTCTCCTATTACTTCGCAATACTTCAGCTGCTTCTTTATTTAATGGATCTTCAGGGTTAGGTTCCTAAAATTATAAATCATAAATAATAGAGCATACTCCACTACATTTAAACTACATTTAAAGCAGCAGAAATTTTTAAAAATTTTATAATTTCAAGGAAAACTTTTGAATTAAAAAATTTTCATGGTATTAATGAAACTAAAAAAATGTTTAATCCATCTGTGCTGTGTATAAACATACTTATGAATAAATGTTTTAATAACAATTCATAAATCATAATATTATAATGTCTTATTAATTATAATTTTTATTTTGAAACATCTAATAAGTTTAATTTAGCAGGCAATAAAATATTAAAATAAAGGGGAAACATGTCCATGCATATTTAAAAATTACAATTTTATGAATACAATAACGACACAATTGTTTTAAAAGTTTTTGATGAAAGAGTATAATATTACCACCGCAAAACAAAATCAAGCACAAATAATACAATGTGTTTGCACAAAGGTAACCTAGGTTAAATACTTAAACTGGTTTCTCTGTCACACAAAAAGTTTTTCTTTTTTATACATTCCAAGAATGGTACTAAGTATTCTAAAGAATTTATAGTTAATTTTCACAATTATGAATTATTAAAATGTACTCCACAGTCATTTGGCAAAATGTTCCTTAATTAATAACAATCTCACTACTTTAGAAACAGATGGTTTATTGATTCAAAATAAAGGAAATTATTAAACTGGAAAATATGTTTCAAAATTCATATTAACTAAATACTTAATTCAACTACCTGACAAAAAGAAATACATAATTGAAAAAAGACTAATTTAAAATTCTTTGCTAGTGAACATAATTGTCTTTTAAGAACATTATAAAAAAAATAAGTTTTAAGTGTGAAACAATACTTCAAACAAAATTATTCAAAAGATTTTAAAATACAAAAAATCTACAAGAAAACATAATGCTGCTATTATACACTCTGGTGTGGAAAAATTTAAAGAAGCAACAGATTTTTTTCCCCATAACTCCAATATATTATTTACGCACCAAATTCCAATTATCACACACCAAATTCCAAAATGAGACATTTTGTATTTAAATGTTGATAAAAGCACAGTTGCATGAAAATGAATACAATGTCTACAGTATGAAATCAAGCAAAAAAAGGTTTTATTGAGCTCATAGTATAGCTACACGATTGACTGTCCAAAAGAACAAGTAGATGTTCCTTAGTATGGGATATGCCCTCCTTTTTCAGCAATGGTTACTTCACACTGACTCCATTCCAAGTACCAGATTGTCCAACAATTTTTGAGATGAAATGGCCCATTCCTCCACCAGCATCTATTTCAGTTGTTGGGTGCTCCCTGGAGGATGCAATTGTGCCATAAGACCTTTTCCCAAAGCATCCTATACATGCTCTACGGGATTTAAATTAGGAGAGGACACTGGCCAATCCATTTGAGTCATATCTTCTTCTTCCTGTAGCTGCTAAACAGTAGGAGTCTGGTGTGGCGAATCATTGCATTCCATAAAAACGAAGTCTTTCCAGAAGCACTGTAGAACAGATGCACACAGGGATATATGTATAATATATATATTTTTATATTATCACCTTAACATAAAACTCTTCAGTTACAGAGGCTGCTGAAAACATAGAGCTCAATCTACCCATTCTGTATTATAACCTCTAGGTGACAACTCTACGACCACCTTAACACTATTTTCTGTGATTTTACTGGAATGTAACATACAAACATATATAGCAGCGTAGGCGACCCTCGGACCGTACCTTTAAGTTAACGGGCTTGGAATACTTGCCCATCACCAGGTGCCTCGTAATTTTGAACCACGGTCAGGTGACGAGGTCACAAACGAGCTGGCACTCTTTTTTCCACATCCATGTCACACCAGCGTCACATATTAATGTAGACACTTCCACTAAATTTCTAAATGCGTAAAACAACAATTTTGCTGATCCTGAACTCTTCAGGTACACTTGTCAGATTACCCCATCAAACAGCTTTCCAATGGTATTTACATGTGTGAAGAGACCCATTAGATTTTCTCAAGCCATATTTCAGAAAAGAACTCACTTGCAGTTGCAGTAAATGTCTAGTTGCGTTTCTGTCCTTTCTTTCATTGAAGTCTTGAGCAGAGTGTGATGATCATATGCGTTTTGCATATGTTTAAACTGACTGTGACATTTCGTTCCAGACATTTGCCCCGACATAGTCTTTATAGTGAATTGCACATTTATTGTACTGATTGCAACAACTCTTTTGCTACTTCCTGGCAAAATACTTAAAATTTACAGTGTTGGTTAAGTTTAGCTCACCAGTGTATAAATTGTTTCTTCCTAGTCTTTGATTCCCTAGTTTATACTGAAACTTACTCATAATTTTTATTCAGTGATACAGGATTTAAATTAAGTCATTTTTATATATACATGTGAAAATTTTCTTTAATTTATAAAAATTTTCTCACATCAAATAACTATGAAATCAGTACATTACAAGACATAAAATGTAAAAGCATTTATTTTTATAAATAATATTTAAACTTGAAACTCTAATGCCATTAATTAAACTTGCAAACTGAAACAATTTTAGAATTTAAATTAAGCAGTTCACATCCATTTATCTGCTCTCTCTATATATATATATACACAGAGAGAAATTCCTTTTTAATTTAAAACACAGGAAAATAATATAATTTAAGTAATGAGACTTTTTAAGGAGTTGAGCAATTTAACAACAATAAAATTCTTTTTCAATAAAAATTGAAATTTTTTAAAAAATTAGAAAATACAAATGATTTGTCATATTATTTACACTTTTTGAAAATATTCTTTTATAATAATTAGCTGCTCTGAAAACGCAACAATAATTTAAATATTACTGTATTTTCTTGTAAATAATCCACAGCAGAGTATTTTCCACAAGGCCTTTTTTCCGAGTAAAAGAAAAAAACGTTAATTAGTATAATTTTCAGCAATTTTTTTCCTAATTGTCGAAAATATATAGTGTTGATAATATAGATGTCACATAAAATAAAAAATGCAACGTATGATTAAAAATATAATAAATTGTACAAAAAAAAAAACAAATTTTAAATGGAAAATATCTGTTTGAATACACCTCATTGCACTTTTTTTTTCAAAACTTCATTGTAAACTTTTCTGGTGGAGAATATTTTTTATCAGATTATCTGCAGTGGCCCATAATATGCAAATTGAAATTTAAAACTTTTAACACATAATCTGCAAATTATATACAGGAAAATACAGTATATGCTTAGGTTTATTACAAAAAATTAAATTTCAGACTTTGTTAACCTAAAATTTTATTGAATGTCCTTAAACATATCTGCCATAACTCAAGTGTTGTATAAAAAGTAAAAATCTGTTTTTAATATAGATAAATGTCCTTACGCCTAATAATTACTGACAAATATTTTCCAGTGATTTTATAAATTTGGGTGGCAATGTAATAAGAAACTGAAAAAATAAAATGAGTAAAATATCTTAATAAAAAAATTTTTTTTAACTAAAAACTAAAAGAAAAAATATATGGAAATAAAGTTAATGAATTGACTTCAATTTTATAAACTATCATTGGACAAAATGCTCAAAGGAAAATTACTTTTAATCACAAAAGTCTGTGTTTCATAACTTGACCAATATTTGTCCCATAATATATTTCCCCACACAATGAATAAAAACTAACTAAATATAATAAATCATTTTAGGCACATATGGAATTGAAAATAAATGTTACATTAACAATCAAAAAAATAGCTACTGGGTGCATTTTAGCAACATACATCAAGTATATGAGTACATGCACATATACACAAAGACACAGGAGTAAAAATTAATTTTTTAAAAAATAATTGTCTACAGAAACCTTGACATAAATGTAATTAAATTATTTTTTTACTTTTAAAGTAAAATAATTATTTTTCAGGCAAAATACAAAATGGTAATAAAAGCTAATTTAAATAGGAACTCTTAAATTACTAGTAATAATTTAATACAATGTTGATATTAAATAAAACAGTGTTTAAAAGAAAAACTTTAATTCTCATAAATCAATCTACTAATACTTGTTTGCATATAAGAAAATTTTTTTTACACATTTGCAAAATTATTCCTATTTAAAATTGGAATCACTTAACTTTGTAAGATTTAGTGTCCATCTATATTTTCCATTTAATCATATATTCCATTTAGGAAACAATTTGATAAGTTAAAAATTAATGCAAAACTAAGCATAAATATTCGATACAAGAATGAAAACAAAGTGATTTTAAAGTCCAAAACAGTTTAAAATTTAATTTTTATTTTACATCACAAGAAAATGTAAGTTTAATTCCAATTTTAAGTCAATTCATCAATTTACACTGTTTTGATATTATGGTAAAATAATAGGGGATAAAGGCAATTATAAATTACAAAAAAGAATAATTTTCTTTCTGTAGTTAGATTTTAAATTTTAATATAAAAAAAAAATCTTTCTATAAATAAAAATATATAATGCGGAAACATTTATAAAAAATTTCATTACAAATATGATGTCCAACTACTAAAAATCATTTTTAGGTATGAAAATATATTGCCCAAAAATGTATACTTCAAACATACATCTATGTGTTATGAATAACAAAAATGCAAGAAAGTTAAAGAAATATATTTAACCAAACGTTAAATATGTTAGAAACGAAAAAAAATAACAATAAATATCAAAGCATTTTTCATTCCAAATCTTTTTCATAGTTAAAAATTCAAGTACTATCAGGCAAAGGCAGCAAATATATTTTCATGAAAAATTTTAACATACATAAAATCCAGCAAAAAATCAAACTTTCTAAATATATATTATATATATATATATATATATATATATATATATATATATATATATATATATATATATATATTAAATAATTCTTAACCTAAGTTCACAGAACCAAAAGACTCTAAGTTAAGAATTAAATCCTTAACTGTGTGAGTATGCAAGTTACATTAATTTGAAAAAAGAGATGAAGAAAATATTTTACATCACATCATTCTCAGTTCCTTAAACTATAGATGTATCATTGGCATTGTTTTTAAATTATTCGTTAGCCTGTGAACTTAAATGTTAAAGACAATAATTTGGCAGTGTGTCAAATGTTTCAAAAAGTTTAAAATTGGAAAAAACACAATTTAAAATAAAATTTTTAATAATTCTTAATGGTTTAAATTAAATTTTTTCTGCTATAAGTGATATATTTAATAATATTTTACTAATTTGCTTTATCACTATGCAAAAGACATTTCACTGGATATTATTTTTTGCATGGAAAAAACAGTTTTTTTTTTCTTATTTTGTAAAAAAAAGGAATGATATCTGAATTTATTAGGAATTTTACAGTTTCACATTTATGCTACAAATATTTAAATGTGTAATTATTATAAATTGAATTTTGTATTAAGAAAAGATTAACAGATTGTTTGATGTTACCTAGGTAACGTCAATATAGATAAGAAAGATTGTTAGATAGTTTTCTGAAAAGATGTTTAGTATTTCTACCTTTTTAAATTATGGAATTTAAAATTTACTTTTTTTTATTGAATCACATTTGGAAGATAAATTGTCACTATAAAACATGTAGCAATAATAATAATAAACAAATAACAGAAAAAAATAAAAATAAATGAACTGAAATTTATTAAGTGAAATTATTGTGCTCAGTTAAAAAAGCAAAATGATTCAGTATTTATATAATATATATAATCCATCAAAATAATTTTAAAAAAATACTTAATAAATGTTTAACTTACAATTGAAATGATACGCTCAACAAAATGAGTCCAATATTTAAAAAATGTAAAAAGTTCTAATTTGGACTGGATCCAGTGTAATTTACAAAGAGTATCCTTAACAATTCTAATTCTTAGAATAAAATACTCAAAAAATAAACATAGAATTTATATTTACCAAAAACAAGTACTGTAATCCATACACTATAGAATTGATGGTTAAAACAGGTTTCCAATCTTCCCTATAGAAATAAAACTTATTTTGTTAAGAAGAAAGCAAAAACTCATTGCAACATAAGCAGCATGTTACTGCTAAAAAATAGCAAGTTTAATATAAAAATTAGTTGCAAAGAAATTTTAAACACTACATACAAAGATTTTACATACAAACCATTGATTGTTGATTAAGGAAACTTGTAATATATTAAAAACTGGGACTGATGCAAAACTCTTGAGACTTGAAAAATTTGGATGACTACTTATAAACACTAATATTTTTATGATTTAGAAGGTTGTCAAGTAGCATACATAATGTACTGGTAATGTTCTATCATTCAAAGAAAAAAAAAAACTCGATAATTATCATAATGTAAGCACATATAAATTCAACAAATTACTTTGTAATTTATAACTGCTAGTTAACTAAAACTAATTATCATGAGTCATTTTGAAAAGAACATATTTTTATTTAATTTGAACTGGATTTTTAATTTCATGTTTGCATAAAAAAATAGATATTAAAAATGTAATTTTTAGGTAAAATCTATTCTTTATGTAAACATAAAAAAATGAAAAGTTAAAACTGTGCAAAGTAAACATTTCAAAGAAAACAGTAGACATTTTAATAAATATATAAGTAATAAAGTATGCATGCCTATCCTTGTATACCTTATAAAGAAAATGTTATAATTGCTTACTTTTCTAAAGAACATTTTAAATGAATTCAAGTATGTATTCCACAAACAAAATTTTATGGTATAAAATACAAAAATTATTACAATTCACAAGTGTAGCAAAAAATAATGTGTGTTAATACTTTAGGAAAAAATAAATGTATTCAAAGTAAAAATAAATTTAAAAAAGCATAGCATGCAATTTAAATTATTCTGAGGACTAGGATGACAATTTTAGATGTTTCATTTTCCAGGAGAATTTTCACACACAAAAAGGTTAAATGATATGTATACAAGCCTAAAGCAACATTAAATATTTTTATATGTTCAATAATAATTATGAGATATTTGACATATAATTTTTATAATACTTCATAATACAAAAACTTATCTTCAAAATGTCAATTAAGTTACGGTTTAAAATGTTAACTTAATAATTCTCAGGAAATAAAAATACTTACCTTAAAATATTTAAACATACATTGCCATCTAAATCAATATTGGGATGATAAACCATCGTTTCACATTTGACTTTTGGAGGTTCATGAGGATAATTAGGACTCACTCTAAAACTGAAAGTAAAACATCCACCTCGATAAAAACCCTAGAAAAAAAATTAAGAATGTATCAAATAAACCGCAACTAATAAATATGTTTTATTTACAGAAAATATTACTGTAATATGAATATATATTGGTACATTTAATTTACATTTTACTTGCTTTAATAAGGGTTAACACATCTTTTGATTATCAGATTATTTTTAGGATCATTTTATTGAAACTAAATTTTTAGAAAAGTCTTAAATAATATTATTGGTAAAGCATAATATTCATGCAAGTTATAAAAATAAGATGGGTTACATGTAGAAATCCTGAGTTTCTAGTTTGTTCGCTTTGAAACTTGAAAATTGAAATGAAACTTAATTACTGACAATAAAAAATTAAGCATGACATATTAATTTATAAGAAACAGTTTTATATGATTAATTGTATTATATAAACTTCAACTGATTTTTGAGGATTAAATATTCCCTTTTAAAGACTTGCAATGGGAGAAAAATTAATTTTACATGGACAATTAAACTCTCAAATTCATCAAATGGAAGCTCATCATTTATGATAATTAAATTAAACAATATTGCACATGTTTTTAATAATTTGATACATTATTAATCTGGGTTAAAAGTATATAAAACAATGACCTTATATTAGAAAATTAAATTAAAAAAGCAAGATATTCTTCAAAATCATATTAACATATATATATATATATATATATATATATATATATATATATATATATATATATATATATATATATATATATATATATATATATATATATATATAATATAATATATATATATATATATATATATATATATATATATATATATATATATATATATATATATATATATATATATATATATATATATATATATATATATAATATATATATATATATATATATATATATATATATATATATATATATATATATATATATATATATATATATATATAGCAAACAATTAAAGTTTTACATAGAAATATAGTAAATAAACAATTTTAACTGAATTTTAACTTAAAAATATACTATCCATATTTTGAACAGGTAGGATAGTATCAGTCATTTACCTTTTTAGAATATTAGGACTTTGATTTATAATTAAATTCTTTGCAAGTTAATAAATATCAACAAATATTGTGAAAACAGAATATAAGTGAAGGAGAGAAATAATAAAAAAAGTCACTCTAACTAGAAACAATCAGTCTGAAACCATAGAACAATGACAAGTAGTAAAGAAAATATTATATTAATAATTAGCATCATCACTTGAACCAGAATCAGAAAGTTGTATGTTCAGATAATGTGAGGGTCACCAAAACAGGATTTTTCTGCTCTACTACTGAACAGAAATGTTACTATATTATTAGCTGCATTATGGTCCGCAAAAGCAGAATATATTGCACATACAGCTGACAATCAAGTGATTTGGTTATAAAAAGTCTTACAAGATATAAATGTATATTAAAAAGCCATGAATGCAGATAATCAGAGGTGTTAAAATATTATTAGGAAAATTTATTCACCAACCAACTGAACAAACAAAAGGAGATATTTTAAGCATACATTGAGTGAGAGTATTGAAAGTGCATAAATATTAGGGGAATGTTTTGTTTGAATTTATTTCTTAAGGAAATGTTTTCTAACATAAAACACAAATTTAAGAAAGTCAGCTGTTACTTGTTTTGCTTTAAAATGATATAAAGATGATTATATGCTCTTTTTTCTATGCATGTTTATTTGCTAAAGAATTTGTGATATGTTATATAGGCAGCATCATCCCTAAATTTCCATAAATTTCTATTTTTTAGTATTTCTTAGATTCCTATGACACTCTTAGAAAAATAAGATGTTTCCTTTACAAATGAAGATTTAAATGCCGATTTAAAAAATCATTATTTCTGTTGCTAACAATTGTTACCATTCTCTTTTTAATAATAGCGTGAAATTGCCTTGTTCAAAGTTCAAATTTAAGCATGATCAAGGTTTTGCAGCTGGATATTATGTGAAGTAATGTAGTTTAGATTGGTGAGATAACTGTGCAGTGCTTGGCACAAAAATTAGAAATCGTGCAAAGCCCACACAGGATCCTAAGATTTCATCAAATAATTTTATCACTGAGCAATAATATTAAGGTATTTCAAAAATAGTTTATGAAAAATAACAATTTCTCTTTATTCAAACAATCAAGTCGTTTACTTTTCTAAAATTTCCTTATATTTATTTTTCAAAATTCCATAATTTTCATTCTAAAATTTTGTTTTTGAGCACTCACTAATTATGCTAACTGAGTGCTATATTTCCATAGTCAGTACAAATATTGAGTCTCTTCGAATCTTTATGGTCACTTTTTGAATATGGTTGCTAATTTGACCAATTGCAGTTTGAAATAGATACTGAAGCACTACAAATATACATCACTTGGAAGCAAACAAACATTGGAAGAAGGGAGATATGACTAATAACAAAAATATAGAAATGTTATTTTTCTAAATGTTTTTGCGTGTGCTTGGTAAAATCAGAATTGAATAATATATTCAAGATTGGGCTAACTACAATGCTATGCTTGTGATGTAAATAATAAGATAATCATCGATGTGATGGTTAAAAATGTAATATAAAATACTAAATATAGAATCATTAGAAAAAGAGATCGCCTAAGAGTAGAGAACTGTTAAGAGGGTAAAATGCACCAAACTGGCTTAACGGTTCGGAATACACCTGCATGACGAGATTTTAGTTTTAATATGTAAGGTGATCGATCATATGACAAGCGCGAAATTCATTTAGTGTGCCACCCTTGAAGCATTTAATTTTATTTGTTTACAATTTAAGAATTTTTACGTTAATGTTTTGGTTATTAAACACTAAGTTTTTTAAACTTATATTATCTCAAATTTTTAGAAAATGTATTGTTCACAGTTTTTAAAATATTGATTCATATTTTTGAAAACTATATTGTTTGGATTTTTTTTAAAGTTATATTATTTTGAATTTTTATTTCGTCGGCCAATAAAAGATCTGAACAGGGTAGTAATTATGTGCCTGGTCAGTTTGATTCATACATTGTAGAGTATGTATGGCAGAGAAACCATAAAGAAAATACAGTATATTTCTTCAAAGTCCTATAACCATTCTTTCTTGGCCAGGTGAGTTATTTTATTTTTCATTAAAATTTCATTCTGAGGGATTATTAGAATTTCTAGTATTTATAAAAATGTATATTTACATAAGTAAATACATCTTTAAGTGCGCTTTACAGTGTGATTCATGTTAGTGTTAGATTGTGCCATACTGAAATTTTTTAAACACGTCACACGCCTGGTTAATTAAAATTCAAGTTTGAAAAAAAAATGCAATTTGTTAATCTTAGAAGTTTAGCTTTATTGCCCAGTTGTCATTGTAGTAGATATCACTACACTGAAGTTTTTTTTTTTTTTTTAAGGTGGGCACTACTGCTTGGTATATTAAAATTACAGTTTAAATAAAAAATGCTATTTGTTAACGCTAGAAACTTAGCTTTATTGCCTGGTTGTGGCTGTAATAAGTAACACTGAAGTCTTTTTTTAAGCTGGGTACCAACTGCTCAGTATATTAAAATTCAAGTTTTAATAAAAAAAATTGTTTCTAGTTATTAGATTTTAAATACTTCTATAGTACGTAATTATATTAAAATTTTCGAAATTTTGCTATTTGGGATTTGAAATAGTGAGAGATTCCAAAGTTGAAGTTCGAATGCCATCGGTATTTAGTAAGTGGATAGTGACTTAATTTAGGTCGGCAAGATAGCTGTGCAGCGCTTGGTGCGAAAATTTAAAATCAAGTAAACTGTGTACAGTTTTGTTGTCTTTTACCAGAGAGATTTAAGAACTCTTAAAAAATAAGTAACAATACGTCATAATTTCAAGTGTTTTGCATTTTTAAGTATTTCCTTTCCTCTCGTGAGAAATTAGAAAAATAAATTTTAGCATTTTCTCTCTCACATCCCTAAACATGGTATGAAATGAATTGTCAATTATTTGATTACTATCTGACTGGTGTAAGCTGATTGGTTTTTTTGTCCCTCAATGGTCATTTTCCTGATGATAAAAGAAATTTAATATTGAAGAATACAATCAAAATTGTGCTTAAAGAACAAAACGGCAAATTGCTTCATGGAACCTTAATTTTTTTTTTTTTTTTTTTTGCCATATTATTACAACTCATACAAACACAACAGATATTCAAGAGGTTAAATTTTGGGAACTGAGCAGAGGGTTTCAAAAGTAAACCCCATTCTCTCTAAATCAAGCCATAGTGGACCTCGCAATGTGCAATTACCACATCTCCTAAAAGTAATAAAAATTTATTATATAAAATTACCCCAATGTAGGATGCACATAGTCAACCAAAATGGTGTTGTAGAGCTCAACATTAAATCTTCCAGGTATTCGAGGTGAGTTCCAAACCATACCAGAAGAACAGCCTCTTAATATAGCACCACTTTCAATGAAGCTTCACTGTTGATACAACAGATTTTGCAAGAGGCAGTAATTAAAATAAGACACTGTCATCAGAATGATTATCATTTATTCTTCACTCCAGAGCAAGTTTCCTCTGTTCTATAGATTAATATCACAGATCTTGCATTACTTCAACCCAAATGACCAATTAGAATTAAGAGATCAAAGGTTGATGTGGGTTGCACAACTGTGATAATACAGAAAATTAGTTTTTACAAACAGTATTCAAAAGACAAATCTCTTCAAATTTCTGATGATTCTTCTTACAAGTGAGAGCCATCAATAAGTGCTTCAACATGTCACCTTAAGCAACACATTTTCCCTTTTCAAATTACTCTCTGGTCACTAGATATTTGGTTTTTCAATGTGTGAGAAATATCATACATGGAACAATAATTTCCACACAAGATATTCAATAATCACATTTTTCTATAATTTATTATTGAGATGAGCATGCTACCATGCCTACTACTGTTATATACATATAATTTTGATTTTAAGTAAAATATAACTGGTTTCTGAATTTCATCATTCTTTAATAATTTTAATAAAATTTGGAAATTAATACGTGAAACTTCACCTTTTTTGATAGTTATAAAGTTATTATAAAATAGAATGATATACATTAAAATTTTTGCAGTTAGGACTTAAGAAACAACTGTTTAAATTATCTGCTGATTCTATTAAAATCAAATCAAAATAAAATTATATTTTCTTAAAATAATTGAAATCAGCAGATTTATAAAAATCATATTTTATTGGAAACAAAACTGTTATATTGTGCAATATTATCTGCAAAATTTTATCAAAGATATCTACAATTTCTAGAAATATTCTACAACAGTCACATATTTAATTTCCTTCTCTAAAGAGAAATTAACTTTCTTATTGAAAACTTTTATGAGTAGTTCATACCATTGATTTTCAGAGATGGAAAGGTAAATACTACAGAGCAGATGATAAAGATTATTATTGAGTGTTTAGTGATATTTGCACAAAGCAATTCTTCAAAATTGATCTGAAATTTAAAAAAAAAAACAACTTAAGGGACTTGCACAATGATTATGTGGATTTTCACATAAGTTATTCTCAACTTTTGAAAAATCATTCAACACAATATTAGACCCACAAGCATGACATTCTCTTGATACGGCACGATATGGCTTTTTTTTAATAATTCTAATGTTTGAAATTACTAGTGTGGTCTTGATTGATACCTTCTTAGCCATTGTTCTTTAATACTTTCAATAAGAATTATATATATATACATATATATATTTGTAATTTTAATAAAATTTCAATGCTATTATTAAATCCCATTCAAAGCAATATGATCTGATCTAACAAAGCAAGACTTCTAATTTTAGAAATATTTTTAAAGAAACATTCAAATCCACCAGAATTGATTTTACCCATTTCTAGGATTATAATAAAAATCTTACATGTTTATTCTGAAATTCATATTTACAATTTTAACATATGCGAAATTTCACAAAAATATATACAATTCTTTATTACCTTAAGGTTTCTGGTAAATGATAGATATTAAAATTTGCTAAATGCAACTCAAATTTATTCATGCATGCTTGCCATTTTTAACGTAAAGTGAGATTATAGAAGAAAGAAGGATTTAATTCTGTAGAATGGATAATAATTAATTAAAGCTTAGAAATGAATTTATAACATTCACTGCATTTATGGTTTTGTTTCATGCATGATTAAATTAAAAAAACAATCCTCAAAACAAATATTTATTCCTTTTATAAAATTTAAAATATGAGATATATAGTTATATAAAGAAGGGACAGTAATAAGAAAGTTTACATAGGAAATAAAATTTTTATCCCTATAATATTTACCATCGTTCCAGAGATATTGTTATTAGTTTCTATGCTCATTGAGATCATATTTTTCTTAATTGGATCTACTTAGTTCAAAGGAATAAGAGAAAACATGGAAATTTTCTTAAATGTTCCACATTTTATTAATACATAAATAGCTAAAATGTAAATCTTTCTCAAAAAAGTTAAAAGCATTTTCACATTACCTGAATGCTGGAACAACACATCACTTCAGATAATCATCCATTTAAATAATCATGGCAGTGGAAGTAAAAATGTATTATACAAATAAAAAAAGTAAAAGTTGTTCTTCAATATATTTAGTTTCATCAATGGGTCCCTTATCAAATTAATGTCTCTAAATGAATAAGTAAATGATATTGTTATTTGTGTAAGTAAACTGGCTTCTGATATAACTACACAAAATTCTTTCAAAGAAATGGTCATAAAACTTATATAGACAGTTAAACATCAATAAGGTGAGAATGAGATCAATGATCTGGGGCATAATTCTTTAGCACGTTTTCAATCAATTACATAATTTCTCTGAATGATACATTAATAATACACATAATTATCTATTGCTTTGATCAGCTATACTCCAACACATCAATCTAAAAGTAATAAGGTACCTTTTAACAGAAAAATATTGCCTAGCATTCATACAAAATTGTGAATACAGTTACAAATTTTTAGTTATTAACATGTGACCCTTTGATTCTTCAAACAATAGATCAGATTTTACAGAAACTGTAATCAAAAGAATCTTGTTTGATAGAGATCAGCATATTGAATATCAAGATCAGTCATCTCAGAATTTTAATGAATTATAAGATTAGCCATTTTCTCTTTTTCATGTATTCTTTCATCTTATTCCAATCTCTAGATACTCTATAGTTTAAATTGCTGTTTTAAATTTAAAATGTTATTGCAGATCTAGTTAGGTAGTCACAATATTGTATTTTATATATAATAATTTGGTAACTTGTAATTATACTATACAATCTGTAAAAACATGTTAATGTTGATTTAATTGCTTAAAAATATTGAATAAAATTAGATGATTCTCAACATTACAATATAGTTTATTAGAACTTTTATTTGATACTATCTACTTCCTTAAAATAGATTTGAATTTTTTTATACAAAAAAAAAATAATAATAAGTGACAATAAGTTCTCAACCAATTTATTTAACACTTTTGCATGATAACATTTTATAAAAATTAATAAGTAATTCTTCATATTTAGAGTAGCGACTATTTCATAAGGAGCATACTTGCATTGTGTTATCTTACTCAATACAACAAAATTAACATTGGTGTAGCATTTATAAACAAAAATACTTTTCTAAACATAGTTCATTATTATCCTCCTTAAAAAATTTGGCTAATGATTTTAAACATTCAATTTAAAATTTCCATGTAATTATATAATTACTAATTCAAATAGTCCCGAGGATAACATAAAAGCATGTTGTGTCCGGAACACATAAAAATGTGTTTAAGTGTGACAAATTGATGTAAATAATATTCTACTGGAATTCCAATCTTAACAAAAAACTTTTCAGTATATCTGAGTTCTTCTATGATAAATCTTTAAAGAAAATTAGTGAACAATACCAAAAGCAATGTTTGCTATGGTAATATAACATTTCACAAAAAATAACAATACAGTTATTCCATACTTAATAGATTTGAATAAAACCTAACTTTTGTATTATGCTAAATTTATTAATGATGTTAAATAACATAAGAAAGGAAAAAAATTTCTTTCTGTTTTATTATAAACTTATGCAAACTTAACATAACAAATGAATTGAATTCAATTTAGCATTTTTAAACTTAATAAATAGATTAAGTTTAAAAATCTAAATATAAATTAAAAGTTAAATATTAAAATACTTACTTCATCAGGAGATATGATTAACTTGAAGTTCAGAAGATCATCTTGTTCAGGAAAATCAATTTTACAAGTCTTTGGAAGATTAAGTTCATTAATGTCTACAAGAAAAATTACAATACACAAATGAAAAATGCAGTGAAGTAAAATTTAAATGAATATTAAAATATTTGTTTTTCATTGAAATAAACATAATTACAACATTAATATAAACATTAAAACAGAATTTATTGGTTTTAATTTATTTAAATGCGATTCTTCTCTTTTCTAATGTAATTAATCGAATAAATAAAACTATTTGTTTTCGGAAAGTAATTTCGTTTTTCCCGCCTTATCAGTTTTTTGCTAGTAAAAATTAAACATTTTATGAGCGTAGAATCATGCTACTACCTTAAAGATTGCAACAGATACTGGAATAGAATTGACAACATACAATTCAATAAAATATTTATTCGTTCAAAGTTCATTTTCATAAAAAACGAAATTACTTTCCAAACATCCCAATGTTATACACATCCTAACATATTGATAACAAATCAATCACAATGATCGTATTCTTGATGATTTACTGTGCTTCTAATTGATGAATTTCAATGTTTTTAGAATTAAAAAATATTAGCACAGTTAAAACTTAAATAATAAGGTGAGCGAATACGTTATTAAGCAAGCAAATGAAATTCAAAATGAAATTATTTATGAATGGAAACTTACCTTTTGTGATTCTCAACTGAGCCGCAGAAGCCCGTTTTTGATTGCTTTGTCTCCCGGGTATTTCCCCGTCTTTTTTCTGTTGTTTAAGAGAGAATAACTTTATCATTTTGTAATTCTACCGAACTTTTCCTCAGACCGAGCAATTCTACACAACAGCTAACATAAACACAGAAAAAGCAATGGAAACATAAGAATGGAGTTGAGTTGTTTTCAACTAAAAAGTAAAAATTAAATAACTGTGCTAAATGTTGTAAATAAAAGAAAAATTACAGTTACATTTAATAGAAAGAGCTAGCAACAATTATATATGCAAGTAATATCCTTGAGCTACCAGTATAAGAATTTTTCATAATGTTATTATTTAATGTATTAATATGAAATTGATTTTTGATTAGTAAGATGTATAAATGTTGCATTGTTTTTAAAGGAAATGTTAGCTTCACTAAATATTAAAATTGCTTCTATAATCATGAAACATTTGTATTTTGTATTTATAAAGATTTTGATTTATGTGAAGTAGAACCTCGCTTTAAGAGTTAATTCGGTCCAGAATCATACACGTAAAGCGAAAACATTTTTCTCATGTAAATTAATGTAAAATGTGATAATGAGTTCCATGTACAATAAATACTCAATTAATGCTATATGTAAAGTTTATTCAAAGAAAATTTGCTACATACTGTTTAGCAGAGTGAATAATATTTTCTTCTACGGTGAAATGAATCCATTTGGAAGGCGAGTTTAATTAACAGCAAAAATATTTTTTAATAATTATGATACATAACCAAATTTTTACTAGAAAGATGTCTAGAAACATATTTTCACTGACACTTCAAAATTTGATGAAAATTCGACAAAGCATTATCATTAAATATATTTGTAGCGCACATAGCTACTTCCTTATTGAGGTGGTGCTTCTCAGTGCAATATACGCTTCTTATGCTTTAACATTTCTCTTATTTTACCAGAAGAATGCTGCTTTTCTGTTACCTTTCCGACTGACAAAATTACTCCAAAACTTTTAGATGTGAAACGCAATGAAACTTCATAAGCACTTTTGTGATCAGCTCTTGGGTGTGTTCTTTCAAAAGCTTTTCAAAATCACTGTTATCCTTCTCCAATCCCATGATAGTGACCTAATAATACAGTCTTGTTGATTATAGGTTCCACAGGTACTATTTCGAACCCTTCAAAGTAGCATTCAACAACACTCTCCGGCCAATGCTTTTTCCAAGTAGAAGTTAGGTTTCCCTTCCCAAGCCTTCTTGATCATCTTGAGGCAGGCAATGAAGTAGAAGTGATTTTTCTAAACTTCTGAAAACAATGTTCGCAGAATGCTTTAGTTTAGATCTTCTTAAAGTTTGAAATAATGCTCTGCTCCATGGACTGATGTAAAGGAGGGGTGTTGGAAAGCAGAAACTGGATTTTGATGGACTTAATTTCTTCAGATAGGCCATCTTATAGGCTTGGGAAGTAGGCAGGAGCTTTGTCCATAGCAAGTAAGACATTGAGTGGCATATGAACCTCAAGCAAATATTTTTTCGCAGAAGTACCAAACACTTCCCTGATATACTCAGTAAAAAGGTCACGTGTCACCCAAACAATCATATCGGCTTTCCATATCAAACTTATTCTACTCTTCTAAATTTTGCCTTTATTGAAGGTTCGTAGAGTTCCTAAAAAGTAAACAAGCAACCATTTAATTTTCAAATCGCAGCTTACATTGGCAAATACAAACAACGTGATATGGTCTTCATTAGCTTGTGGCTGGACAATGCATTCTCCTATGTCATTTTGACATCTTCTTCCAGGAGAGCTTTATTTCGTCTAAATTAAAAACCTGTTTCGGAAAGTAACATTCTGAATCCATAAACTTCTTGAAATCGTCAATTAAATAGTCTGCTGTTTTTATGTCGGAACTTGCTGCTTCACCGTTCTTCTCAATCCTGTAAATTCAGCTCTCCTCTTGAACTTCTCGAAGTGCCCACACCTTCTGTTAAATACTTCTCCTTCGGCCATTAATGATCTTTGCTTCTTCGTAATGGGATGGACAAAAATTATTTTAGCCTTCTCACAAATAATGTTTCTGTTAATAGTGTCACCTTGCAATTGCTTTTCATTTATCCACATGAGAAGCAACCTTTCAAGATAGTCGAGAATATGTAATCGTTGAGCAGGTAGTCTTTTTACTACTAGTGAAGTATTTATTTCCTTAATCGTCCTTGTTTCTGAGAACTGTGCAACAGGTTGAAGTAGATTGATGGTATGTGCGTAAAAGATTAGCCACGGCTTTCACTTCCTTCACGCGTTTAAATGATTTGATGTTTCATTTTTATAGTTATTTTTACTCCCTTACGACTGTTTACTTGTATGCGGCTTTTTTGAGAGGGGCTTCCTTTAAAGGATTAATTAAACTTAGCACTCAAAAAATTACAAATTAATTTCCTGATTATCTTCCTAAATATAGTTTAATTAATTTTTATTCACGTACATCTAACACAATATAACACAAATTCGAAATATTTGTGATCACAATATACATCATAAAATGATCACCATTCATGGGACGAGTGTCAAACATACAATGATTTAAACGCACAATCCGGGACTTTTACCTGAATTCGTCACTTAATATGCGAGAAGTCACTCATTAAGCAAATCATTCTTTTATTATTTGTTTTGCTCGTTAAGTGAGGTTCTACACCATTTAAATTTTCTTTGTAATAATTAAAGTCTTAATATCAAGAAATATCAATAGTTATAAAATATTTCCTAAGGGGCTAATACCCAATGTGAAAAATATACTGGCAATCTTGGCCAAGATAAGACCAGTATTAGATACATAACGGGAATCAAGTTTTATCAAATATTGATTATATTAAGATATAGAATCAGAGGCCGCGAACCAGCTCCCGTAAACCTTGGTGTTATGCGACCCGTGCCTAGGGCTATTTGGCATCGCGGTAATGGTGTCTTAACGGTGCCTCTAGTTGCCTCGCGAACTTCTAGAGCTTTTTTGCCTTGCCCAGTAACTCAGGCAATGCTGGGTGGACTGTTGTATTACCTGAGCCTATTAATTAATTGTTATTTTATTTCTGAAAAAAACAGAAATAACAAACCTCTCTGAATTTGCAGGTGAAGCCTCTGAATTAGACCTTGCTGAAAAAGACAAGGGAACTCAGAGGCAATTTAGTGAAGGGGCAGCAATAAATCCTTCACAAGAGGTAGAAGTGACCTCCAAACCATCTTCTTCTGGTGAAAGTCAGGAAGCTATCACTAGCATGACTGACTCTCTGACCAGAATCAAGGACTTCACCAAGTGCAGGCAAAAGTACTTGACAAACCTGCTCCTGCCGATGGGGGTGAAGGTAGTTCAAGCCAACCTCCACCACAGTAGAAGTGGTACCACTAACCTCAGTAAGAAGTTTCTTGCTAGGAATACACCTGGCCCTGATTCGGGAACCCTGGCTGGTTAGGGTGAGAATTAGTGGCCTCAAAGGAACTGAAGGTAAGCTTATCTATTGTACCAATAGCAACGCTTGAACTTGCATACTCTTACATAAAACATTGAGGTTTTACCCCTCTTTGCATTTATCCTTAGAGACTTGAGAGCTGTGAAAGTCCGACTCAACATAGAGGGAGGGGACAGAGAAATTGTTTTTGGCTCTGTGTACCTGCCCTATGAAGAAAAGGCTCCACCTGACCATTCTCTGCACAAGCTCATGAACTTTTGCAGAGACAACAACTTACAGGTAGTCCTAGGACTAAACTGTAATGCTCACCATGTTGTCTGTTGAAGTACGGACACAAATAAAAGAGGTGAGTGCCTTTTAGAATTCATTCTAAACTACGGATTAGATATTCTAAATGAGGGCAACCAACCAACTTTCATTACTTCCAATCGATCTGAAGTAATCGACATAACTATAGCGACAACGCTAATTAGCAAAAATATCAAAAATTGGAGAGTAGATGGCAGACCTGGCTCAGACCATCAAAACATCCATTTTGAAATTCACTCTAATGTGTAACTGGATTGCATGTTTAGAGGCCCAGTTAGGGTGGACTGAAAGAAATTCCGGGAGGATTTGACTGGGTTGGTTGAGCTCGGGAACAAACCTATTAGAGACAACTATGATCTAGAAGTTACAGCAGACTTTCTCCACAGTAGTTTTTTAGATTCTAATCATAACAATTGCCCTATTCACACTAGGAGAGCTAAACTCCAATGTTCTTGGTGGAATGACTCTCTAGCAGCCGAAACGGCAAATGTTAGGAAACTTTTTAATAAAGCCAAGAAAAATGGTAAATGGGAGAACCATAAAACGGCCCTCACTAATTATAACAAACTTGTTAGGAAAAGCAAAATTAACTCCTGGAGGAAGTTCTGTGAAGAGATGGATTTTATCTCTGAGGGAGCTAGACTCCAGAACCTCCTCAAAAGGGATGAACCTATTTTGGTTGGCACCTTAATGGACAAGGAGGGTAATTTTGCTGCTTCCGGGAAATAGGTTATGGAAATTATGACCAAAACCCACTTTCCAGGAACTAGAGATATTTATAGCAACGAAGGGGAACACTGCATTGGCTCTTTGCAAAGAGTTAATAGCGATCAATGGAACATCGCTAAAAATATCGTTAACCACAAGATTGTTAAATGGGCAGTCTCTGCCTTTAAACCTCTAAAAAGCCCAGGGCCTGATGAAATTATGCCCATCATGATCCAAAAGGCAGAGGAGGTTATCATACCAGTGCTAACTAGAATTTACAGAACTAGCTTAGCACTGGGTTACATACCAAAGATATGGCAGAAGACCAGGATTGTTTTCATTCCTTAACCTGGCAAGGACACCTACGACCAAGCCAAGTCTTACAGACCTATCAGACTTTCTTCATTCTTTCTTAAAATTATGGAGAAAATCATTGATCAGCAAATAAGAGATTATATGGGTAGTAACAGTCCCTTGCATGCTCTTCAATTTGCCTATCAACCCGGTAAATCTACTGAAACTGCTTTACATCAGCTAGTTTCTAAGATTGAAACCCTTCTGGATCAAAAAGAAATTGCCTTGGAAACTTTCCTTGGCATCCAAGATACCTTTGATAATACTTCCCATCCATCCATCCTCAATGCACTTAGAGGGGCAGGGATTAATCAGACCCTATGTACTTGGATTGAGGCTTTGATTTCGGATAGATATATACAAATGAACATCTTCGGTGAATCATTTGAAAAAAAAAAGACTACTACAGGTTGTCCTCAAGGAAGTGTTCTGTCACCATTACCTTGGAACCTAGTTGTAAATAGCCTTATAAAACATCTAAATGATAGGGGCTATTATACGCAAGGATATGCTGATGCCATTTTCATCCTTATCCTTGGCAAAGATTTTGCCATAACTTGTCATCTCATGTAGGATGCTCTAAGTTATGTAGGTCAATGGTGCATGGATAGGGACCTGATGGTTAATCCTCAGAAAACCTACCTTGTACCTTTCACACGCAAAAAGAAACGGAAAGGTTTTTTCATACCAAGACTTTTTGATGTTGAAATCAATGTGGCTTCAGAGGTGAAGTATCTGGGCATTTATTTAGACCAGAAACTCACCTGGAATAAGCATATTGATGATAAAATTAACCAAGCAAAGAAAAGCATTATGATTTCAGGCAAATGCTAGGTAAAAACTGGGGTTTACATCCAAAACTGATGTTATGAATGTACACAGCTATTGTCAGGCCCGTTCTCACATATGCCTGTGTGATCTGGTGGCGTAAGGTGGAACAGAAGACTGTGATTGACAGACTAGGAGGTCTACAAGGACTGGCCTGTCTTTGCATCACGGGAGCAATGTTCACCACGCCAACCAGAGCATTGGAGGTTGTGCTGGATCTGACTCCCTTAGACATCTTCATCTGCAGCACTGCCAGCATGACTGCATACAGGATGAAGCTGCAAAGCCACTGGTACGACCAGCTTGTTGCCAAAGGGCACAGGGGCATTTCCAGGAAAATTCAAGATCCTACTTACCCGATGCCTTCGGACATCATGGAAAAGTCATACATGTTTGAAAGGACATTTGAAATAGTTTTTCCAACTAGAGACGAATGGGATAACAACATGTTCGAAACTAAAACAGGAGATCTAATCTGGTACACAGATGGATCACTGAAAAACAGCCTCTCAGGACTGGGAGTATGTGGCGTGTCACCAAGAACCAGCCTATCTTTAAGCCTTGGGCGATACACTACAGTCTTCCAAGCAGAAGTTTTGGCCACTATCCACTATCTGCGACTAAATATGAGGAAGGGCTACCACGGTAAGCGGATTCTCATTTTTAGTGACAGTCAAGATGCTTTAAAGGAGTTCAGTTCTTTCGAAATCAAATCTAAAATGATTTTGGAATGCAGAAACCTTCTTACAGAACTGGCAACTAGAAACAAGGTGATCCTTGTATGGGTGCCAGGGCACAAAGGTATCGAAAGTAATGAAAAGGCTGATGAACTTGCTAAACAAGGATCGTCTTTTGCTCCCATTGGTGCAGAGCCTTTTAGTGGGATCAATTTGAAGACCGCAAAAATCAATGTTCTTAGATGGGAAAAACTGAAGATGTATGACGCTAGGCTTAACACTCCTGGTCAAACCCATGCTAAGAGTATGATCTGTGGATCATCAGCAAGGATTGCCTCTGAAATTCTAAGATGCTCTAGGCAGAAGATACGTTTAATCGTAGGCTTCATAACTGGGCACTACTCTTTCAGAAAACACCTCAATAAAATGGGACTGTTTCAGCAAGACCTTATCTGCAGGAAATGTTATACGCAAGAGGAAACGGCCAAGCATATCATTTACGAATGCGAGGCTCTTGCTCTCCCTAGATTAACTTCTTTAGGCATCATCCATACTAGAGAGTTACACACACACTAGAGGGTCACGCACTTTATTAAATAAGTGCGTGACCCGAGCAACTGGAACTGGGAAACATTCGGTTTGAAGTTAATAGTACAAAATGCTGATAAAAGTAGAGGTGCCCAATGACATACAAACCCAACTCTAAGAAGAAGATATTAAGATATGCCAAAATTGGATCTATAAGGGAAGACAAGTTTTCCCCAATATAGGAAAGGATAAGTTAAGCCAAAGTTGGTCCTATGTTGGGAGTAAAATTTTGTCCAATGCAGTATGCCAGTACGCGTTTTATATAGGAAAACAAATTATTACCAATGTTGCACATGCGAAAATAAAAGCAATATGTGGAGCCAGGATTATGCCTAATTAGAGTATAATCAAGTTAAATAATTCGTGTGATGACTCATTTTCCTACACTTTTTAGTAATTTTTTTCGCTTATACTCTTTTCACACGGTACTTTTAAACGCGTTTAAGTATCGATTAATCTTTTTGATGATGATAATTTATGATTTAAATTAGCTTAACTCAATTTACAATTTAGTTACATTAGTTCGGCAAAGTAATATAAATATGTTTCAATTGATTTAGTGTCATCTTGATTTCTGCTATTATTGTCAGTGTTTGTTCAATTTTCTGAAGCAGATCAAAATAAATATAAGAGAAACAAAATTTTAAAAATGATGAAACAGAATTACTTATAAAAGTACAAAAATTATGTTTTGTTTAGTAAGAAATATATTTGTAAACGTCACTCTTTGGTTTCATATTCATCATTTAAAAAAGCATATACTGAACTATAAAAAATTCAAAACTATTATCTATAATTTATAATATCAATGAACAATAAATACATTTTACAACAAAAACCAAAATTTAGTACTTTGAATTCGAGAGTAAGATAGTGCGAACACTGTTTTCAGTGTAATGTTTAAGTTAAATCAAATATAAATATAAAGTTATTTAGAAAGCGCAGTGCGAACAGAGTCTTATTAAAAAATTTCTTATTTTTTTAAATAGCTAGTTATTTGCTTTTAAAAATATTACAAATATACCATATATTCTTAATAAATACCACAAACATGTGTTTAATGATACTTTTATTTGTTCTTGACCGAGGAATAGCGCGGAAAGACAAGAGAGTATATCATGACCCGGGTGCTGCTAACAGATAGACGCCAGATAGTTCCAAAAACAAGCAAGATTTTCGAAGAAACTTAAATTTTATTCGGTGAAATATATTTTAAATTAATAATTACTGTGCAATATCAAGATAGAGACTACGGAGCTTAGGAAGAATCAAATGTGGAATATAAAAGGATGAGAGAAGAGCTAGAGGAACTCTCAATTAATGAAAATCTTCTTATTTTTATATTTTCTTATTGATAATAATTTTATGTATTTTACTTCATCTTTATTGTGTACTTTTAGTTTCTTTTAATTTAAAAAAAATTTAGTGTTTGTCATAATATTTTTATCATCCCTGATATTCAAGAAACTGGCTTGCTGGCGCTCGGAAACAAAGTCACAAGTAACAATGATAGCAGTTTTTTGAATAAATAGCTAAAATTTTTCATGAAAATAAACTGAAAAATTTGTTTTTTAAGAAAAAATGCTAAGCTCTTGGTAGGATAGAAGTAGATTTCTTTGTTTCTAAACCTGCAAAAATTCTATTTCGGTTTCCGAAACGAAAGATACTGAACTGCTAATTGTGATATTATATTTCTTAATTATTATTATTATTATTAGAACTAAGAATTATTATTATTATTATTATTATTATTATAACTTGCGGAAATTAAAATCCAAATTGAAAAATATTAAAATACGAAAACCTTGATCCTCCCTATATGGTGCTTTTGTAACAGTAGTTTGAATGAGTGGAGAAAAGAAACGAAGATTTTATGTTGACTGTAGAAAAATAAGCCGAATGACCGAAAAAAACGCTCGACCAATAACAAGATTCTATAGCGTTTTCGACAAATTAATCCACTTTATTTATTTATATTATTTACTTATTTATTTTTTACCTTAGATTATGTTTCTGGATATTGACATATTCGTTTAGAAAAAGAAGATTCATTAAAACTAGAATTTACAACTAATTATGTTTACAAAAGTTACAGCTAATTAAAGGTTACCGGTAAAAAATGTAATAGCTTGCCTGTTGGACACAAAAACGCTTCCTGAATGTTCAACATGCTATTTGCCAAATTCATAAAAAAATAATATACATAATAAATTAATAAAAAAATTTAAAAAATCAGGTTTAACATCGCCATTAACTATTTTGATGATATAATTATTTTTCCAACTCGGTGAATGAACATAAAAAAATCATCTTAGAACGGTGTAGTTATCTTTTGATACATGGGGTTATATTTAAAAGTTAATTAAAGTTTCGATAGTATTCAAAAGCACTTCTATTATTCTAATTACTAATAGAATAAAAATGTTATTAACATGGATATTATAATTCTTATGTAATTTCCTATTTTTATAATTAATAAATTTTATTGTTTTTCATACAAAAATTATAGACATATTTATAAAAAAAATTTTTTATATACATAAATTGAGTAAAAAGCCACTAATTCATGATGAGACGTATATCCGCTTTTCACCGATCACCTCAGAATATTGTAATCTTGATGATTGATTTAAAGTTGGGATGTCCATCAGCTTATATCATCAGAAGTAATCAACACATGTTTATAGTTTACTTTGTGAATGTTCTGCTAAGAAAATTTTATTTGTCTTTTCTGCAAATTTTGTTGCCAAACTCAATGTAAAATAATTTTTTTTAATATATATTCTTCATTAGCAAAACTGTATGTACAATTAGAAATAGAAATCATTCTATTTGAAACATTTCCTAAGGAAACATATAGATTCGAATTCTGAATAAAAATTACAACTGTATTCTACAAGGATATAACCACATTTTCTTGATTAATTAAATTAGCCTTCTTAAAACTGTAAAATCTGAATGAATGCACACTTTAGTAGAATATATGGAAATTTTTTCACTTGCATGAGTTGAGGCAAAATTAAAAGAAAGATTTTTTATTCTATTCTTTTAATAATTTTAGAATTTACTCCATAACATAAGAAGTATTTTGCTGATTAAAAAAAAAAGACTTGCAATAATTCAAATTAACAAACAATCAAACTCTCTAATCTACTAACTGATTAATATAAATATTTGGAGTCATTACAATTTTATTTAGGAAATTAAAGGAAAATTAGTTTTTCTGTTTTCATTATAAAAAAGTGATAAAAGTAACTGAATTTGAGCAATGATTAATTACTTTATTTTGTCCAATGGATTTTTTATTTTTAAAATTATGAAAAGGAAATTATTCACGAAGCGATTTTCAAAAAGTACGAACTGAATCTCTTTCTGCTGTCCACCAATTTTTCGAGTCAGCTGCATGCTTGAACTTAAATCGATGTTTCAATTATTTAATATTGACAAATAGAATTCAACAATTTATATAAAAAATTTATGCTAAAAACATTGATTTGGTTAAAGTTTTATAATAAAAATATTTCTACATGTATAAATGTTGTAACTCTTATAAGCAATTTTCTACTAGTCAAATAGTACTTAATGAAATTAATTGGAGCATATTTACTTAAGTCTTTTTTAAAGTTTAATTTCTTTCCTAATGCTATTTAAATTATTACATATTAAATATATTCTATTTAGTTGAATAAAAATTACAATTTTAAATATATTAATAAAAATATCGGAATTCCAAAAAATTAATTTATTTTAAAATTGCATTAAATAAATTTGGTTTGTTATATAAAAATTAGTATATATATTATGTTCTTTTTACTTCAATATAAATCTACAAAAATTCTGATTTTAAATTGTTTATAAATGTTTTAATTATTTTTAATTCCTCAGGATATATATCTTTAAATTTCATCAAATTCTTGGTAATGAAAATTATAAAATTCTCAATATATCTATAGGCAAAAGACATCTGAGTATAATATATAATTTATCATAATATTGTAATAACAGATTTGATAGAAATCTTGAGAACTCAGATCCTTCAGATCCTTTACCCTGAATGCATAATATATCTTCACAAATTATATTATTATAAATAGAATATCAGCAAATATTTTCCTAAAAATATAAATTAATGTCTAATAGAGATCAATATTCACAAAAATAAAACATTAATTCAATAAAAGTTTATCTATTGGGAAATTAGTAAAAAGAACCTTAAGGTCATATGAACCAATATCATGTAATTTATTAGAAGACATAAAATTAATTATTTGTTTCTTATTATTAATTACCCAACTTAAAATTATAATTATTGGTTTCTTACTAATTATCCATGTATTTTGATTTTATAGTATTTTTTAAGATATTTAAATAAAATGAAATATTTATCCATATAAATATTACAGGCACAGGTACTGTATTGGAATTTTATTGGATTAGTATTTTGGATTTGGATAAATGTAAGGAATATTAAAGTTTATATTTTTAATTTTTCAGGAAAAAATCGGCATTTTTTTTTTTTTTTTTTTTTTTTTTTGTAAATAGTTATTTTAGCGGAATAATTTATTTCAGAGGCTTTTTAGAATTTCATATTTCTTCATTTAAAATTACAAATAGAATTTTTTTATATAAAAAAAATGCATAATTGTTTGAGGCTTTATCAAGGGAATAATTATAAATTATTTCTGAAGCCCTTTTATAAAATTTCTAAAATATTTTAAATTTGAAACTTTTTCTTAAATTTTTTTATAAAAGTACTATTGTAAAAAATATTTCATTGAAATCGAATATGAATTAGAATTTTTAAACATAAATTTATCTACATGAGCGATAAATTTATACTTGGTACTTTATATACTTTTGCGCTGAGTGAATGGCTAATTCTACACTTTATTTATATTGGTGTATTTAATCCTTTATTTCCTATTTCTAATTTACCCTGTATATCATGATATACCAAATTATATTATAATATACTCTATATACCATTTATTATATAATAAATAATATACTGAGCATACTATAATCTTCTTATATAATAGAGAGCATATTATAATGCTTCACGTATATTTACATTATGTTTCAGAATTCAAAAATAAATTTTTGAAATTTAAACATAATTGAAATTTTTACAAAAGATTGTAGAAATGTCATCTATACATCAGTTTGTTTTGCTTATTAACACAATTAAAAACTAGTCTAATAAAGAATTAAGGATCGGAATGCAGGAAACCTCAGAAAGATATGACTTCAGATTGCGATGACGTAAAAAACACCACCTAGATTTCAACGTCATTTGCCCAAATTACATCCTCAGTAGATAAACCATATTGATATTATAATCGCGTGGGCTTGACAATCAGTTGACAAGAAGAGATCGAGATTTGGCTATGTAAACGAAACGGGTAATCAAAAAAAATGGCAACGAATTCTGAAAAATCTCAAATTGTGAAATGAAATGCAGAACTTCTGTCCAGTTCCATTATTGCAGTTCAACATTGTTTAAATGTAAAAGTACCATGAAAACATCCAGATACAAAGAAAATAAAGTCATAAAGAATGAAATTATTGAATATTTTTTCCTTACAGGAGAAACGCACTGCTCACACATATCTAGATAAGTTATTTAATTCTGTTTAATATCATATGATACTTAATATCTAATTAAGATGGTAAGATATTAACATTTTGAGTACCATCCAGCCGAATGGAGCACTTCTTCACTGCATGTGAATGATAGTAACTCTTTAAATGCAAGTTCTCTAAAAATATATTGGAGCAGATTGCCCATAACCATCCTATTCGCCTGATATTGCTTCTATGGATTTCTTATTTTGGCAGTATGTTAAGTATGAGATGTACTCTACCAAAGTTTCAATTTTAGAATAGTTATCTGAATAAATTAGAGCTGCAATTGTAACAGAAAGAAACTAAAAAATACGTGAAGAAAATTAACTATTTATTAGATATCCTCCATGCATTCGAAGAACTCATATAGAAATAGTGATTTAACAAACAATAAATACTTCATAGTAACAATTTCGGCTGGCTGCATATGAATTCTCGAGGTACCTAGGTCCGAAGCATCTCATCCTCATCTGGAGCTGGGATTGATCTGGTGAGCTATAGCTGTAACTGACTGGCATATTATTGGTTGTTGACTAGAGTGGGAGGAGCTTCGTTAAAAATTAAAGTTGTTTAAAGATTTAGGATTATTGTATTAATATTAAGTAAAATGATTATATAAAGTTTAATAAAAATTTGGTTAAATTAGATATAAGTGATAGAAGGATAGTAAAATTATTAGATTGACTTTCATATATAAAATTAAATTATTCAATATCTTGAAAATATTGCGTCAGTTTGAATAGCTTGTCCATAGGGGACATAATTTCTTTAAGTTCTTTTATAAGCTTTTTAATTGGTATTCCTTTAAATGTCATTTTAATTTCGTTCATTAAGGAAATTAAATCTGAAAGATCATCAGGTAATCCTGGAGAGCTCAGCAGAGGAGTTTGTTCTCTATCTTGTATGGGGGTGGGAGAGGTATAGTGCGACCACCAGGAGATGGCGGGTGTGACGTAAGAGTCACGTGTTATCAGAGAAGTCTACTTCAACAATTTAGCGAGTGGAGGAGGAAACGAGGAGAAAGCACCTCAATCTAGGTTACCTTATTTGGCTAATTAGAACTTTTTGATGTAGAATGAAAATAAAATATGTATGTGTTATGCTTTTTTGAAGAATTCAAATACGAGAATTGAAATATGTAAATACATATATTAAGCTATGTTAGAAAAACATTTAGAATGAAAATATTTTTATTTTGCCATGAAAATTTCATTATTAGGTAGATTTTAGAATTTATTTCTTTCACAATAACAGGAACAAAACCTGTTTGTAGGCCAATAAGTTAACACCAAACGATAGATAATTTTTATGTCCAAAATTTGTATATTTTTATTGTGTTATCGCAATAATTTTTGAGAAAATAGGGAAGGGTGAGATTTTCTAGAATATGCTTGTTGTTAAGTTAATTTAGATGAAGACACTTTTTACATAAGGAACATTTTAGGCTAAAAGGAAACTCCGTAAGTAATAAATTAACTTTTTACAGCCTTTTTTATTCAAGATACATATTTCATCATATTACGACATACTAATATTTTAAAATGTTGTGGAATTAATTTTAATTCATTTATGTTTATAGTATGGAATATATTGTGCACCAATGGAATCATTTAAATAATTTGAGGTAATATAAAATATTTATATTTCGCTCAGTAAAATCTGTCATTTAAATAGTTTTTAAGAATTTTGATTGTATAACCTGTTTTATTAAAACATTTTTGTGTATAATATCAAGTAAAAAAATGGATAACAAAGAATTTTCAAAATTTTTAAAAATAAAATTCATACAGATTTCGCATAAATAATATATGTTAATATAAGAGAAATATAGTTTTTGTAGTTACCGAAGAAGAGAAAATACCTTCAGGGAGGTCTTTCTAATGAAAAGAGACCCGAATTCTGGTAAACCTTACACAGTCACTCAGTTTGGTTCATGCAGATTTGAACCCACTAATTTCAGAACCAAACTCCTCATTTCGCAGAATGCAAGAATGCTATCTGTTTGGCTGAGTCAACCTTCTTATAAAAAATCTACATAATTTTGAGAACTTCCAAAGCCGATCTGTATTTATTATTTTAAAATTTCATTTCTTATAGTTATTATTTTATTAATAAGTATCCATAGAAGTATCCGAATCCCAATCAATTGTACCAGTTTCAGAAGCAGTATCAGTTTCTGATTCGGATCCTATATCAAAATTCAATGTTTCAATTGTAGTCTCCACAAGTCCATCAATTTTCCAATATTCTCCTTCGATTTTTTCTACATGACAGCAGTATTTTTGCCAGGTTTCTCCTGAGATATTTTTAATTGCATTTGACGTCAATTCCTTCATTGTTTTCAAACTGAGATCAGCTTCGACTTTTCTTTCGCGAACATGGCGCTTTACTGCTGCCCAAGCTAATTCAATAGGATTTAAGTCACAATGGTAAGGAGGCAATCTTAGAACGGAATGACCTTCTGCTTTTAAAAGTTCGTCAATGTGGTATTTTTTGGTAGGTGGATCATTCATTTTAATTAATTGAAACAGTTCAGGCTTTCTCATAGTGCTGTCATACTGTATATTTTTGTCATCCAAATATTTACACATTTTAGCTTTCGTTGAATATTTCGTCGGTACTGGATTCAAAATCTTCGTATGGTACGATGCATTATCCATAATTATGATGGAATTAAAAGGGATATTAGGTAGCAGTTTTTCTCGTATCCACTTTTCAAAATTTTCGTAATTCATTTGCCCATGGTAATCACCTGTTGCACAGCCTGCTTTAAATACTAATTCTGAATTTGGCACAAATCCATCTTTCGATCCAGCATGCACAACAATTAACCGATTTCCAGCACCATCTTTTACGAAAGCACCAAGTTTTTCATCTTGCCAGCATTTTGAGAAGGAAAGGTTGCTGTCAATCCAAGTTTCATCCACACAAATAATGCTTTTTTGGATTTCTCGATATTTTTTTATTTCTCTCAAGCACCGGCATCTCCACGAAATTATATCTGGCCATTCAATCAGTAGTTTCCTTTTATTTTGGCATCGTTTCCAACGAAATCCAATTTGATGCAGGACTTTCCTTAAAGATTCCCTTTTCCAAGAAAAATTAATCCTTTCCTTCAACACTGCCAATAATAATGAAATGGATGGAACTTTATTAGATGCATAAAATTCATTTACTGTATTTCGAATGACACATAAATCAAAATGGTCCAAAACTACATTCCGTTCTGCAGGTCGACTACGCTGTTTCCCTGGAGTTGAAAGCCTGCTACCAGTTGTGGATTCCTTTTTAATTCTTTGCACAGTTCTAAGAGAAACGCCAGTAGCAGCCGCAGTACGTTCCTGTGCTTTCTGAATTGGTATAGATAGCGAAGTAGACTTTGCTTCATTTTCAAAAAATATGCGCACGTTATTAACGATGTTACGTTCTTTAGAACGCAATGTTTTTCCTTTTAGAGACATTATGTGTTGTTCTGAAAAGAACAGTTTTAAATCAATTAAAAATACTAAAAATCAAGAGGGCTGAGAATACAACCTTCTAGGCTAAGTAGAAAGCAAAGAATGAAGAGGAGAAAATCGTGAGAAAGAGAAGAACGGGCGAAGAATTTGTTTTAACCCTAAATGGCGTGATCGGTTTACTGTTCAAACCTCTGAAAGAATGAACCCTTCCACCGGACACAGATCTCACCCGCCTTCTCGTGATGGTTTAGTAATAACTCGCGCGTGCGAGACGCCAGGTCTCACTATATTTGTTTTTTCACGATTTTTAATTTCCATGTTGGGTTTAATTATTTTTGCTATCATTGGTTTTGGAAATTTAGGGCAGGCTTTATAATTGGCAGGGTGATTACCCTGACAGTTGGAGCATTTTGGTGTTTCTACTCTAACATGGAGCCAGTCCCTGGTATTGTGTGCTCCTGCACACTTTAGGCAGTCCGCAAATTCGTAGATGATCGCATGAGACTTGTCTCGCGAGATGCACACAGCGTCTCGCATAAATCGCATCAGACCAAATGACGTCATTGAGCTCTTAGTTACGTCAGAAAAGGGGTGGAGCGCTAGACATTTCTAGATTTTGAGCAGGCTGGAAATATCTGGCAATATCCGCGAGACAGTGCTCTCATTGGTTTAAAATTCCATGACGTTAGATACAACGTTTTAGCTACGTCACACTAAGACATCGAGGAGATCACATTTGTCTACTATAAGACGGCGTCTCAATCGGATTGTCTACCGCGTTTGCGGCCTGCCTAACACATTTTGGTTTGATATGGCACGTATCAGACGAGTGATAAAATTGCTGACAGTTGAAACACTGCATCACTGATTTGGATCCTCTGTAGTGTTCCACTGTCACACCAGAAATTTGACATAGCTTATCAATTCTATACATGGATGCACCTTCGGGCTCAGAATATATTATAACAAGGAAAAGAGGCTTTGGTTTACTGGATTTAGGATTTAACATTTGGCTTACTTTAGCCACTTGGAAACCAATGAGGTTTAAATTCTTTTCGATATCTTGAGTTTTTGTGTTATTGGGGAGGCCCCTAATTACATATTTTCTCGGTTTTTGATTTTTACTTTTGATGAGTATGTACTCAATGGATTTATCATCGAACAATTTTGTAAGTTCTTTTGTGAGCTTCTGGGGTTTTTACAAAAATTTTGAGATTTCAGCCAGCAGTTGTGGTTACAAATTCGTATTTGAAGTTATTTTTTAAATTGCACATAATATCTATTGGATCATCTCTGTATCTAGCAAGTACCGGCGGAATTTTCTCCACAACTGGGGAAGCTGTAGCGGGGGTCTGCTCTGGCTCCTGAGCGGAGTCAAGATGAGCGAAGGAATTTGCTGTAGTTACGGGAACAGAAGGTTCCTGCAACGTAACTTTAGCGTTTTTTTTTTTTTTTGTTGCACAAACTCCTCTGTTGGCTTTTTTAAGGATCGCTTTTTTATTTTTAGTAGTTTCAGCAATATTAGCTGAATTAAGATTAACATTAGAGTTAGAATTGATTTCATTAACAGGAAGAGGGGGAATGCCCGATCAGAAACAGTAAAGCTACCTTCACTGGATGGCTTTGGAGTTTCTCTGGAGTTGGCTTTAGATGCTTCTATACCTAGTTGCGCCTGCTGGATCATATGTTCCCAAATGCTGATGTTTTTCAGGAGTTCTTCTGAGTTAGGCTGATGATGAAGCTTAGCTTCGTCTTCAGCCTTTAAAAAATTTATAGGTTTGTGTTTCCATTTTAATATGACTCTTCTTTATGTATTGAATGCATGCTATGTTATAGATCAGGGCGTTTCGTCTCGGAAGTCTCTATTATAATTCAATAAGAGTGGAAAATAATATTATTTTACTTATGAAATTGAGATGATAATTCAAATGAAATGATGCAAATAGTGTGAAAGTGCGAAAAAAATTTTATGTATGGAAACCGGAGGAAAAGTATCATATATCAAAAATTCACTGATGAATCTGTGTGTTCATAATTACCATAAACTGTATTCTCCACTTTTTTGTCTCAAAGTAATGGAGAATAAGTAATAGATAATCAAAATAAATACTAGGTCTTTCATCACCTAGAAAACCTTAGTTTATTGGGAATTAAGGTACATTTCAAAATTTCAACACCGAATTATTTATTACTTGAATAACTTTTAATTTAGTTTGTAAGAACAATATAAAAATTTGCAACTATACATACATATTTATTGATATCAAAGTAACTTTTGAGACAAGGTAACTAAAAGAATACATTTCATATTATAATCAGATATTCCGTTCTATTTAGTAACTTTTAAATTATATGCAAAAATAATATCTTTAATAAGAGAAGTTCTTGGATACAGGGGTTTCATCATAAAAAAAGTACAGGAGCAGTTTCTCTTGATATTGCCAAAGCTTTTGATCGAGTTTGGATTGGTGGACTTGTATACAAACTCATTAATATTGGTCTAATCGACTCACTCATTGAAGTACTAATTTCATATCTTTTGGGACGAAGGTTCCAGGTTCGCATTAGTACTACATACTCAACACATAGACAAATCTTAGCCGGCGTGCCACAAGGTTCCAAATTGGGACCAAAACTCTTTCTTATCATTGTGAACGACATTCCAACATCAACACTAACTTCCCTGTACCTTTTTGCAGACGACACATTTATACTAGCACAAGGTAGGAAAGCATCATATATCATAGAATCAATCACTCAACAAACATTTAGAACAGCTTGAGCTCTGGTTCGTTAAATGGAAAATTCTTATTAATGTAAATAAAAGTGTGTATCCATAATTTTTAACAAAAAAAGACTACTTCCACCCAGTGGAATTAAGATCAAGAACGAGATTATACCATGGTTACAAACCTGTAAATATTTAGGAATAACCTTCGACAGAAAATTAACATGGCACCCCCATCTGATCCAAATTATTAACAAATTTAAACGGCAAACAGCTGCATTATACCCACTTATCAACTGGAATTCAAAACTTTCCATTGAAATAAAGTGCTCATTTATAAAGCATATCTTCCACTTATTTCCTATGCCTGCCCTATCTGGGGTTACATCCATGATAGTAAAATTAAAAAACTGGAAACTCTCCAAAATAAAGCCCTCAGATGGGCGGTCAAGGCCCCCTGGTTCATTAGAAATAAAAAAATCAGACAAGAATTAAAAATCCCTACCCTCAGAGAATTCTTCGCGAAAATAATTAAAAATATTGATAAAACTAATAACGAAACAATAATTAGCCTTCCGTCCTATAATGACCTAAGTACCCATAATAGATTCCGTCCTCGCTCACTGCTCAGATATTGTCCAACCTCACCAACCACCATGAAATAAACTATATATAAAAAAATTTCTTTGATAACTACTTCTTTGTATGGAAAAAAAGAGATTACTAAAAAGATAAAAAAAATAAGTGTGCATACTAAATATATATAAAAACAGATATATATATATATATATATATATATATATATATATATATATATATATATATATATATATATATATATATATATATATATATATGTATATACATTAAATATAAAAAAAAGAAAAAAATAGAGATATTGTATTGCAGACCAAGTTATACCTTGTAAATATTATAGCGTGTATAAATTTTTGTAAATACCTTTGCCTGTTCTTGTGTAAATATTCTTATTTCTCTCATTTTATTCCTTAACTATTTCCTTTATTATTCTATTAATTTCATTTAATTTAAATATATTTTTCTCATAGATAATAAATTAATGAACAATAACTTTCTAAATTCTGAAATAAATTTTATAAAATAACCACAGTCCCACCCATTAAAATTTCAAACTCATTTTAAGCCAATCAGATTCAAGTTATAGCTCACCAACCAAGAACCAGCTATCTAATGAGGGTAGAGGATCGCCAGATCCAGGGACCTCTGATAACTGCCAGCCGGCAATTACTTACTAAAGTTCTTGGATAATTTATTTAATAATAGTAGTTATATGAAGAATTGAAAAATTTCCTTATGAAAATATATTAAATGTTGTTTACGAAAGTTCTGATTCCATGTTATTAATAATAATATTGATTTTGTTTAGTACAAGGCTTTTTTGACATTCATTTCAGCAATTATTTCTCATACATATTGCGTCATAGTCACCTAGCTCATTAAAAGAAATTAAGAAAAATCTCTAACTATTCCCCACCTCCAAAGACTGTGCACATCGAAATTAAAACCTAGGGGTTTAGTGTGGATCTCTGTCACCCTGGACGAACCTTAAGTTGGCTGTCTGCTTCTTTTTTCAATTAAATAAAAATATGTATTTGTTTTATTCACTAAGACTCAAATAAAATAAAAACTTTTAAGAATTAAAATTTTATTTTGTGTGTTTTTTCAAAAATAATTTTTAACCAGTTTCAATTTAGAAATTCTTTACGTTTTTTACTTTTAGTATTATAACTGTATTTGGTAACTTTCCGTTAAATTTGGAATCAAAAGTAAAATTTAATAAATCTAGTGGGCCGGAAACAGTACTTTTTTACAATCAATTGTTTCTTCAAAAACTCGTAAATCGCAAACTTCACAAGTAAATGCTTTTATTTGATAATATTCGGAGATTCTTGATCGATTTCTCTTTCTTCTTCATCGATACCTAATATTTCAGAATTTAAGAAGATACATTTTTATGGTGTTTTTTTGGTGATGTTGAACCTTTCTTCGAATTTCAGCAATTATTCTATTTAATGAATAAATATTTTCCGTTTCATGCGTTAAATCGGAATTTCTACTCCATCTTCAAAAGTATGCTTTTTTTCTCTCTTATTTTGGATGATCCATTAAAAAAATGCCTCTTTATTCACATAAGCTTTTAGAGTAATTTAAATCCTCTCCAATGAATTTCTCTCGTTCATAATATCATTTATAATGTACTGAGCACAGTGATGTATATTAATACTTAATATACAATGTTTACTTCAGAATATTGTTGTATAATTTGGAACCTTGATTCACGAATAGTTTGTTGCTATGGATATTTAATTTAGAAATTTTGTTCCTGTAAAGCGTAGAATAGAGGGCGCTACTACTGTGGAGATCTAGAAAACTTCCGGCACGAAACTTCCTGCTTACGATTCCATTATTGTCTTATACCATTGTGCTTGTTTTCTGTAGTTTCCATTGCTTTTGAGAAATATTCATTTAAAAGTAATTATCCTATAAAATTTTTTTGAAATACAGAAAGCAAATAAAGGTAGTAGTTGTTGCGTAGCATTTGGTTGCAATATGCGATCTGGAACAAATTTACTTTCGCAAGTGAAAATGTACAAATTTCCCATGGAACCCGATTTACAATCCTTAATTTAATTAGCTATATATTAAATCAACTCTAAAAAATAAGACTTAAATTTTAATTGCAATAAAAACCAAGATTTGTTCAAAATATTAATAAACAAGTAAATAAACACATCATAACAATTTTGTTTTACATATTATTGATACCAATTCATATATTCTAGCACAATAAAGAAAATTTTAATAAATTTTATATTACTGTAAATGAAAGCATAAATAATACCTTGCTTAATAGTTGAAATGATCTATAGTTCAATCGCGAGCGCAAAATATATTTCCTGAAATTTTGGAATAAATGCATAAAATTAAAAATTAGTTAAAGAAGAAAATAATTATCAATTGAGATAAATAATATCAAGAGTTAGAATGTGGGTTACAATATATCATTCATCAACAATTGATCCTAATATCGGCAATCCTAATATCGCCTGAAACTGGGGAAGTTTGCTCTCCACTCTGCTGAGTAAACTTCCCCAGTTTCAGGGCATTCTCTTAAGAAACTGTTAATCGGAGCATATATATTTGCTGATGCTGAACTTCGCCTCAAAAAATTATGCAATGCACAGCATGCTAATACAACTGCTTTAACTTTTAAAGCATTTAAGGGGTTACAGGTACCATTACAAAAGGTAATTTAACTGTTCTCCCAGGTAATTCTTTTGCTTCTGGCAGATTTAGAGCAGTATTCTCTAGAGCAGCAAGCAAAGAAGATCTGGAGAAAACAGAGCTGTCTGATACTCTCCCATTCGTACCAACATCAATATATATAAAATTGCAGTCAGCATCTACCAACGCAAATAATATTATGCTGTTGGCATGTTTATAGTTGTAGTATGTTGAGTCATACTCTCTTTTATTTTTGATGATAACATGCATTCCATCTAGAGCTCCAATACAATTTGGGAAGTTCCACTTCTGTTAAAACCCTTCTACAATTTTTTTCCAATCATCTGCATCTCTGGGTACCTAAAAATAAAAAAATAATTATTAAAATTGAAAATGAGAAACATACATGTTGAGAAAAAAATGAAATTAGAAAAAACTTTTTCCAATGATTGAAATATTTTTCTATCAAGTTTTCTTTTAGCAGATTACCATTTCTATGTTCTCAACAATTAATGTATAAATTGAAAATCAACTTTAAGGATTATAATTTATGGTTAAAAACAAGAAATAAATTCAACTTATTTTTCATTTTTGAAAAATTTATTGCATCTTAAATATATGCAATAATATAATTATGGGATGAATTATATTCCATAATTTTATATTATCTAATAATTATGTGGCATAATCAATAATTTAATAACTGTAAAGCCCCTATTACATTAGAGTTGCTCAGATTTCAGTTTGAGCAACTCCCGTAGACTTAACATTACGTGACGTCACAGCTTAAAATTTGAGCAACTCGTTCTTTTCGTCCAATGAATGCTTGAGATTACTTTCAGGTTTGCTGTAAGAAAATAACAGCTTTACTAGATTTAATAATAGATCCCTTTTTTGGCTGACATTTTTAAGGTTGCCATATTTTACTCAGAAGGTGTCCACATTTCATAATGAATTCTTATTGGGGAATTTAGTTTGTAGCCAAATTTTGTTTACTATACGCCATCTTGTTTCGTGTGTACCTTTACTTTTAAAATGGGGAAAGATAATCTTCACCGACGTGAAAATGAAAAATATCTGGTTGCTTCATGTTTGATTATTAACAAACGCATTCAAAAGGAAAAGAAAAGAATTTGGAGTAGACAATGGCTTCTAAGGAGAGAACGTCTTGGTTGTTTTAATAACCTCATGAAGGAGCTTGCCTTAGAAGTAAGTCTAAAATAATTTTTGAAGTTTATTTTAGTTATAAGTATTAACCAGTCATTGTATTAGTATTTGTATTTTTAAAAGTTGTTTGAAATATAGAAAATAAGGAATTTTTTCTAAAAATTACACATGGCGGCAATAAAATTAACAGTAATTTTTTCTCTCATTAAAAGATTATAACTCCTTAATTTATTGAGCATATATTAATGATAGTTTTCATAATCGGTTTTCCTATAATGTGCGGAAGTAATATACTTAAACCCAATTTAATTATTTTTTTCTTAGCTGCTTCCGTCTAAAAATGTATACTTCCTATTTCAAAAGAAAAATAAGTGAAATCATACATACAAATAAATATGACATACAAGACAATAAACATACAAATAAGTATGCATGTATTTATTTGTATACTTAAAACTTTTCACATTAAACATCCATTTTTGGTAAATATTGTTTGACAATTATTCCTCATATGTATAGCATTTATCACTAAGATGATTTTGAATATTTTATTGCATTAACTATTTAATTTAACCACATGATACAAGGAAATGTTCAGGAAACACAAGTAACCATAAAGTGTAAAATATTTTAAGTATAATTACTGTAAAAATGTCCTTGATTTAAATTTTCTTTGGAAAAAATATTGTAATCTGATTTTTTACAATCAAAGATTTAAAATTCTGGAAGTAGATTTTTTATTGCTATATTTTTTTATATTACAGGATTCCGAAGGATATAGGAGATTTTTACGAATGGATACTGAAACCTTTGAAGATATCCTTTCAAAAGTGAAACCTTTACTTGAAAAGAAGAGGACAAAGTTTAGAGACCCAATACCAGCTGCTGAGAAATTATCGCTGACTTTAAGATTTCTAGCAACAGGTATTTTAATATGATTGTTTATTTTTTATTCAATTTTAATAATATTAGGCACAGATCTGCCTCCTTCATTTTGTTCCAATAAATCTCATTCTTAAATTGTTAAGCTATTTTTCTTTTATCATATGTTTTTAAATTTAGCAGTGTAGGTGTAGTTTTATCATTTGTTTAGGCTATTTGTTACATGTTTGTTCAAATTAAACACTTTCAAAACATATAAAAATTAAATATTGATTTTTGTCGCCCAACTTGTCTAGTGATCAGCGTGTCTGACTTTGGGTAGGGAGGTCCTGGGTTCGAATCCCCGATCGGATATGGATGTACTTTCTCTATCTATCCTGTCTTTGTCGTTTCCTTGTATGAATGTGGAATGAATGGTTGCCTACACTATGAACTGGTACCTATGTGTGTACTGAGGAAATCGGACTCCACAGCAAAATATGGTTCAGATGGAAAAGTGGAGCAGCACACCCCATATTGCCAGCCTGGCTGGCACACGACAACAACAGCAGCAAATATTTATTTCACTTTTAAAAAGTCTAACATATCTAGAAATGTATTTACTTTTACCTTAATAATATTTTTCTTTGTATTCCATTATTTTCAAAATTAAGGTGCTCACAAAAAAAGGAGTGGTTTCAAAAATATTAAAATATATAATATTATTTTTATTTTTTAAAAATCAAAGTTTTATTTGTATCAAAAATATGATGTGAATAACTTAAAATATTGCTATTTCTTTTTTCTAGGTGAAACACAAAGTTCTCTGGCTTTTCAGTTTCGAATAGCACAAAGCACAATATCATTCATCCTGGAAGAAGTCTGTGATGCATTAAGTTTGGTTTTGAGGGAAAATTTGAAAATTCCCAAAACTTCTGAACAATGGAAGAGCGTTGCCAATGCATTTTCTACAATATGGAACTTTCCTATGTGCATTGGAGCCATGGATGGAAAGCATATTAAAATATTGCCTCCACCTGGTTCTGGTTCCACATACTACAACTATAAAGGAGAGTTCAGTATTGTTCTTCTTGCTCTAGTTGATTCGAATTTAGAGTTTTTGTATGTTGACATTGGGACCAATGGCAGGATAAGTGATGGAGGTGTTTGGAATAAAAGCAAATTGAAATTTGCTTTGGAAAACGAAATCCTCAATATACCTGAAGCTGAACGTTTACCTGGTACTTCTGATTTTGTACCTTATGTAATTGTAGCTGATGATGCATTCCCTCTCTGTACTTCTATTATGAAGCCTTATCCAGGTAGAGGTCTTGATGATCAAAAACGAATCTTTAATTATCGATTATCTAGAGCCAGGCGAGTTTCAGAAAATGCTTTTGGCTTACTTTCTTCCAGGTTCAGATTATTTCAAAATCAAATAATGGCTTCTCCAGTAAAAGTGCAGAAATATGTTTTTGCTTCCTGCTGCCTTCATAACTTGTTAAGAAAAAACCAAGTCCATCCAATTGAAGATGACATTCAGAGAGCAGGAAGCAGTATGTTATTGCCTCTGCGGCGAAGTGTCACACATGGAACAGCAATAGCAAAACAAATTCAGAAAAAGTTTTGCGATTATTTTAATGGTATTGGTGCTGTTCCATGGCAAAATAAAGTATTTGATTTACATTAATGGTTATGTAAAATAAATAAAGTATTTTGTAATACGTTTGGTAATTGTTTTTACTATCAGATCTTAATTTTATTCATTACTCACACTTATAAATTAAAAGGTTTACCATATAAAATACATTTAAGTATTAAATACAATTCATTAATCTTTCTTATGATTATTTCTTCAAGATTGAGAAAATTACCATTTGCAATTAAAAACTTTTTTAAACAAATAATTGGGTTCAAAATTTTATATCTGTATTACACTGTATCAATTACTTAAAATATATTTTGTTTTTAACATAAACATTTGTGCACCTTTAAATTTGAAAACACAAAAAAAACTGCATGTGTAGAGTAAATATAAATTTCTTTATGCAACATCAAATTTTCTGTTTATTTAATATTACTCCAAATATTTTTTTCACTCATCAGTCAATTTTGGCAAAAAAAAATTTGAATAGATTATATTTAAAATAAAATTTTGATCCGTTCAATCATCATATCTACATTATAATATTTTCACTTTCCCATAAGAAACATGTTATTTCCTTGGGATATAGGGGCTTAAAGCTCCGAAGCAGTTTTTTGTCGTAACTTGACCTAACCTACGACATATATAGTTATCCATAGACTTTTGTGGAAAATTAGCTCGATATTATAATTGAAAATATAAATAGATAATATAGATATATTATATTTGAAAATATCAATTATAGCTGATGATGAAAAATGAATGCTTAACTATTGATATATTAAACAAAGAACTAAACTATTTTAAAAGTTGAGGAAATGCACAAAAATTATACTTATTTAAAAAAATAAAATGAGTTTTAATTTATAATTTATTTTTAAAATGAAAAAATCAATTATTTCTCTTTTTTATTCAAGTAAATCTCTATTGTGGCATATTAAAATAAGATGAATTTTTAAACTAATTTATTACATTTAAACAAACACACCACATAAAAGCAGAGATTCTTTACACTATCTTTATTTACATGCAATTTCTTAAACTATAATATGCAATAAAATGACAAGATATTTTGAATGAATATATATATATATTTTCAGTTTTGTGGGAAAAAAATGATGAAAAGAAATAATTGATAGCATTTTGTGAGATGACATTATATGAATAGTTTGTTTCAAATTGAAAAGAATGTTAAAAAATTTGTATGAAACTAAAAGAATGAAGTGCTATTTAACCTAATAGCTGATAATCTTGCAATTGAAGGCCATGATGAGGCATTTGAATATCTACAGTGAATTTTCTTCTAGGAAGAGTTCACATAAGTTGTGGGTCATATAAATTTATTGTACTTGTTATTGCTAATTGTAAAACTCTCAAGCACTTGATGATAGATATGTATGGAGAAAGCTCATGTATATGACACTCATCTTTAATTGTGCAGTAGTGACTGCAATTAATCTTTATTGTTCATTTCAATGATTACTTAATTGCTTTACATTGGAAGTCAAAATACTGTCTATATTGACCATGATGTGAATTAAATTATTTTGTAAATATAGCAATCTATATTTTTTATACTTACTTTCACATTATTTGTATTTACATCGCAAATAGGAACAAATACAAGATTTCTATTTTAATCAAATATTGTATTTAATTTCATTATTAAAATTGTAACTTGGTGAGAATTTATGTTGTGTAACAGCACTTGTATTGTAAAAAAAACTTAATATCTTGTAAAAATAGTTGCAGCTAGAAAAAGGCTTAATGATTTTTCTCACTCGTTATTCTACTAACCATTTAATATTCTAAGCACTCATTTTACCCACAGCCCTTTTTAAATTTTATTTTTAACTAGTTTTACTATAATATGTTAAAAATGCTTCATCATAAAAACGAATTGAAAAAAGGCTTGAAATTAAAATTTTATATTGATTTATATCATTTTAATACACAATATATACAGGAATAATATTTTAATGTTTAATTAAATAGAAATTTTTGCTTACATTAAAATCATTTCACCATTTTATTTGTTCACTCCAGTATTTTCATAGTTACAAGAATTTATTTTTAAATCTAATTTACATACTGTCAAAAGCAAATGGAGTTGTAAGATGACATTATATTTTGCAAGAGTAAATGAACATTATGCAAGAGTGTTCAAGGGAAAAAATGTATAAAAGAATTTAATTATATGCAGAATAATAATTAAATCGTATAAACATTTAATTATAATGCATTAACTTGCTAAAAAGAAAAACAGGAAATTAATGTAATGAAAATAAAAGTAAAATTAACACTAAATATTTTTATATGGCATACTTATTTTGACTGAAGCTCCAGTTTAAATGTGCAAATGTAAGTTTAACACAAACAGTAAACATTGTAAAATGACAAAATAGTCTTATGTATTGAATAACTAACAAAACTTTAAGTGAAATTACTTTGCTGAAGAAATTAAAAACAATTTTAATTACAAAACAATTAATAACAATTTTTAACTATCGATTAAATTTATTAAATGTTTTATGTATAATATTGAAAAAGTATACAATAAAGACAAAAAAATATTAATCTTCATCAAAGGAGTTTATTAAATTGATTATTTCTAATTGCAGAGCATTTCTTTTTTGCTTATCTTTAATCCCAGCAATTCTGCTGGCAACATAAAGCCCAAAATTTTCTTCTATAGATGATTTATTTTCGCTTATATTTTTTAGGCAATTAACCGCACTTTCGTAGAGTTCATCATCATCTCTCCTCTTTCTTTTTGTAGATTTGCTTTGTATTTTCAATTCAGATGAACCTCGAAAACTTTCTGAGTCTGTTAATTCCTATTAACAAATGAGTAAAAAAGATAAGGAATCAGTTTACTTGTATTAAATTGCATGCACATGTTAGGATTTAAAATAACTCCTATTGAAAATAAATAAGAGAAAACATATTTTACTTAACTTGAATTATATATAAACATGTTAGTGTTAAAAGCACAATTTATAAATTTAACTACTACTACTATAGAAAATTATTTTTTTTTAACCAAAAGAATAGTTCTTTATCAAAAAGGATTCTTAATTATTGAAATTATAAATGTATTATTAGAAGTAGTGTCAGAAAAATTGTAGTAAAGAATGAGGAAACTATCAAGAAATTATAATAAAAGCCTTACTTCGAGTTCACAATCTAGTAAGTCTAGATTACTAATGCTGTTTCTTGGTGTGCATGTATCATTTAAAAATGAGAGTCTTTCAAAATGCTCCCATACTGAATTATAGGAAGGCCCTGCAGAGCCACTCTTTTTTTCTTTCAGCTTCTTATTTTCTTTTTGGAAATAAGTTCTTAAATTTTTAAATTTTTTCATAAGCAATTCTGAAAGTAGATGAAAAATTAAACTAAACAAAAATATAAATAATTTAACAAAAAGCACATAAATTGAAATTAATGCTTGGAATACAATAAAATTGTATCACACTGAATAGAGTAGGAAAAAAAAACCGAAATTACGAAAAAAATTACTTTGATTTTGATAAGATTTGCCAGCCCTCAAATTCTTAACAAGCATTAAAAATTATTTATTTAAAAATGAATGTTCATTTTCAGTCAAACTTAAATAAAACAAAATTTCTAAAAACATAACGATATGGAATTATGAAAACGATCATACATTAGAAAAATAAATTTTGCTACTTACTTAAGACAAATATAGATTACAATATTATACGATAACAGATTAAAGTGATATATGAATAATTAAAATATACAGAAAATTATTTATCTTAGCATTTCTGAAAACTTAAACTTTTTTGCTAATAAAAGAAATATATATATATATATATATATAATCTTTATTAAAGCCTAAAACAAAACAGTTATTTTGAAAAATTATATTTTTTACATATCGTTTTAATAAAATTAAGAGACCATTCATACATGATAAGATAGGTGAAAATTCTTACCTCGTGTAAACAAATCTTCAGAATTTTGATATTTAGCATTTAATTCTGAAGATATCTCATCATACGTTCTATGCTTCAATTTAATTAATTTGTAGTTCGAATTAGAAATATCCCACATATGAGGCTTTAGCCTTATTAATTCAATGAAATCAACTTCCATCTCTTTTGACCAGTCTACATTCATATCAGCCATTTTGAAATGGAATACAATAATTAAAACCTATCACTTATTTGCATGTTATTAGTACTACTTGGCGAATAAAAGACAAAACATGATCCATGTTTAAAATAATTGGCGATATGAATTGCTCGAGTTGCTGCTGCATGCACAAAAAAGTTGCTCATTCTCGGCAACTTATAACGCCAATAACTTTCATTTGGCATAAAACTTGGCGAAAACAAAATGATTTACAAATTTCAACTGCGCAGCTGTGAAAAAAATCTGTAATATTATTGGACGGATAGAACGAGTTGCTCAAAATTTTAGCTGTGACGTCACGTAATGTTAAGTCTACGGGAGTTGCTCAAACTGAAATCTGAGCAACTCTAATGTAATAGGGGCTTAAGATAATGCAAAAGAAAAAAAAATTAGAAATTAGAAAGTTAGGTTTTCCTAAATTTTTAAACTGTTTTGTATTTGATGAATATTAGTAAGGAAAAAATATGCATTAATATATAAATAATAAATAAATAAAAATAAATTTCCATATTATATAGGAAACATTTAATTCACAACAGTATGTAGGTTTAAAACAAATTTCACTAGCTAGTGGTAAAAAGGACTAAATGTAAAAACAGATTGATATTTTAAAATAATAAATTAAGCAAGCTCACAATTATAATATATATTAAATTAATTATCCTGAATGCTATATAAGTAAAATTAATTAAAATCATGACAGTAAAATTACAGTTTTAAAAATTAAAAAAATATATAAACATTAAAATTGCAGCTTTTTAAAAATTACCAAAATAGAATTTATTTAAAACATTCATTTTTCAATATTAACAGAAAAGAACCAAATTAAATTAACAATTTCAGCATTATGACAAATTAGTACAATGCCCCCAGATTATTAGCAACTGCTAACATGGAAAAGAAAATATCTGATTATTTTGAATGGTAATTCGAAACTACTGATCTGACTTCAAATGTTGCATAAGTTATGCATGAAAATATCAACTTTTTATATAATTATTTTCATAAGTAATATTTTTTGGAAGCAATTTGAAACAGTTACTTTTTGCTTAATGAATATTGTCATCACTACAAGTCAAAAAAAACAAAAATGAAATTTTAGTGACATATATACTTACCTTAATGAATTCTTTCAAAACTTCCTAAATTGCTTCACAAGTTTCAGGAATGATAGCAGACAAGCTGCATCTTGTTATGCGAAACAAGTACTCCAGAGATGCATAAGAATCACCTGCAAAATATACATTAATTTAGTTTAGATATAAACTTTGAGAAAATGCAAACATTCTTATTTAGAATATATAATTTCAAATACATACCTAAAGCTAGATATCGTAAAGTGACAGCAAGCCTCTCTGCAGCAGGTATCGCTTCTTGTATTAATTTGTCTTTTCTTTCCACAAATGATTTAACCTAATTTAGTAAGAAATCAAAACTGTTTTTATTCATTCTTACAAAATTTTTAAAGGCATATGGATCTGAGATCTCAAATTCTTTTAAAAGGCAGTGGTAAGCACCAAACGATGGCCGATTTGACAGCCAAGGTTTAATCCACACTGATCTATTATTACTTTTATTTTTTCTTTTCGATAATAATGAAGCAGCAGCCACTACCGTCATTATTGTTACGATTTTTAATTCCTCATTCATATTAAAAATAGAGATTAAATTGAACAGCAACAAATGAAAACTAAAAGCGAAATTACGATAAACGTTAAAAAATCGAATCAGAGAAATCGGAACGTGTAAACACCACTTTTGGATCGATCGGACGAGAAACTCGTTTCTCGGTCTTGATGACGTTATATTGCAAATTCGGATGAGAAACTCGGAACATCTAAACAGGCCTTAAGAGCGATTCCCCGCAAAATATTATGGGGTGCAGTTTAATTAGTTTTTAATAATGGCAGCGCACACCATATATTGGGGTTAACTAAATTTTATTGCTAATTAAAGATATTCTGAAAAGGTTGTAAATACACAAAATCTCAGAGAGAAAAAGTTTTCTAAACTAGTTCGTTCACATCGTCGGGGAAAACGTGAATATACCCTGTTGCTCACCATGCGGTATTGTTCGGAGAAGATTAGTGTTGCCAATGTTCAGGTAGAAAGTTTTTCTAGCTGCTGCTGCCAACTTCCGAGCAGAAGTGTTTAACCACAATTTGGTTATCCATCAGGATTATTTAACTAAAAATTAAAAAAAAATTTAATTTACGAGATCACCACTGATTCCACTCTTATTAAAAATTATGATATTAACGGATAAAATAAAAAATTTTCGAAAACAGAAATAAATACCTAAAAATATTTAAATAAAAATCTTTGCAATTCCATTGATTTTTAATGGGAAGAGTGAAAACCGGAAGTATTTGAGATGGCTTCCGGTCAACTGATGTTAGTTTTTGTTTACATTGAAAACTCCATCCGAAGTATTTATTTTTAATTTCTGAAAAGTAAATCATTTTTTTTTAAATTCAAATTTTCTGCTCACATTTGTTGGCATGATATTTTTTGATTTCAGCCATTTTAAGAAATATAAAAAATAAAACGCAAAAAAAATGTCTCATATTTTATGTCACAATAATTGAAATTATTAAATAACAATTGTATTTTAAATTTTTCCCAACAAAATTTAAATATTTTTAGCTTTTGAAAAGCCTTTAATTAACTAAAAAGTGAATGGAGACAGATTACCCACACAACACAAGTACGTCCATTGGACGTCCACTGGATGTTATTTGGATGATCCACCGTGATCCAGTAGACATCCACTGGACGTCCATAAATGATCCAGTGCACCATCCACTGACCGTCCAGAAGACATCCAGTAGACGTCTAATGGATGTCCACAGATAACCACTGGTGGACGTGTTTTGGATATGACGTCACATAGCATTGGTAGTGACGTCATTAATCTGACACGGCAGAATGCGCATGATCTTCCTATCATATACTATTATTTTTTATGAATGGCCGTTTCTTATGTTGTGAAATATTTTGTTGTCACTTTTAAATTTCTTATTCAACTGAATTGCGTAAATATTAAATAAATAATAATTTTTAATTTGCTTAGTTTTATTTTATAAAATATTAAAATTAACTTAATTTCACAATAATAAATTTTACTAAGTATTCATATAAAAGATAATTCATTTATTTCTTACTACAGGAAATTTTTCAGATTAATTTTAAATTTCGACTTACCTTAAAAATGTTGTAATAATTCCAACATAAAATGCTTTAAGTATTACATGCAAATCACAAATATTAATTATTTGCTTTTAATTAAAGGTATTTGAGCATGAAAATATTGATTTACAATAAAAAAATCTATATTGTAGAAAACATCAAATGCAATAAATTTGGTTCAATTACACAGCTATAGAATAAATATATATCTAATGTAAAATATCAATTTTAATTCTTAGTATCACTTTATTTAAAACATTTTGCTTTAGAAATTTGACATCGATTCAATTGAGAGTTATCAAACCATAAAGATAAAAAATGAACTTAAAGCAAGAAAATGCACATGTATATTGAATAAATTTGGATTTTTCTTTGAGTATTAAGTTTCAAAACAGAGTTTTAAGAGATTAAAGGTAACCTTATATTTACCAAATCTATTCAGTCACTTTTAATTTATTATTTAAAAAAATATTACTTTCTAATTACACATTATGATTAAAAAAGTTTGGCAGATGGGATATCCCATTTGATTTTTTTAAAAAAATGATATATTTCTGTTTTGTGATGTTTAACATCACAAAAAATGCTCAACAGAATATTTTGATATAATATGAAGAGAAAATGCGAAAACGCAATAAGGACTTTTGCGAAAAAGCAAAATAAAAAATAGACCATTTACAGTGAGAAATTAATGTTTGAAAAACTTTTACAGTAATAAGTAAATGCAGCATTATACTAATAGAACATGTATTTTAAAATGAATTCAAAACATCATATAAATAAAACATTTTATTATTCTACAATTTTTTTCAATTCATTCAAATATCTAGTTTTTGCATGCCGTAACCAATTTTTCACACAGGATATAAGTATTGCATCAGTAACATTGCAGAGAGCTGCATTTTTTCTTACAGCATCTAGAAGAAAAAAAAACATTTAGAGATTTGAAAATAATTATTATGACATTGTAAAAGTTGTGCTGATAAGCGAATGTATTCTTTATTAATAGAGTTCAAAATCACATAATGAAAAAATAAAAATTCAGGAGTTTAAAGTGTTGTATCATTTTGTGTAGAACATGTATTTCAATTAAACTTAATTATAATGAACTTATTTAACATTCATATTTTTTCAGTTCTATATTTAAGTATTTTGTTAAAAAAATTCACAATTATTTTTTTATAATTTTGAAGAATCTATTTTTATTTTTAAAAGTTCTTTTACAATTTCTAATTTGTACAAATTAAAATTATAATTATGAGCTATTTTCTTCTTGTATGGAATTATTATTTTTTTTTCAATAAATTGTGGACACAAAGTAAATGAAAATCACTATGTTACTTTTAAAAGGTGACTCAATCACAGGAGTTACTACTACCGGTACCAAATGCCCCAAACATGTAGATTATCGTACCAGAATGGATTTGTTAGCAATCTATGACTATTCCAAAATCTGTTTTTTTCCATATCATAAATACAATACAATAAGGGATTAATTGAAAATTTCTTGTGGGTCTACTTGTTGATTGTAGTCTTCAAATACCGAAACCTGATTTAATTAAACTAAACACTTTCTCATGAATTTATATCAGTTCCTGAATCCATTAATTTGTGCATTTGTCTACTAATATAAATTAGTAAAGCAGAAAATTTAGTTTACACTAAAACAAACATGAAATCTTACCAAAGGCTAGTTGACAAATTTTTAGACTATCAAATGATTTAATAGCTAGTAACTTACCCAAAATGTAAAGAAGCAGAATTTTAAAAAAATAGAAACATTTTCCGATACTTGCATAAACACGAATTATAATATGAAATGAACGTGTACCTTATAATTACTATAATTGAAAATTAGTATAGTAAATTACTTCACCTCAAATGATTACATAAAAATTAATTTACATCAGATAAATATTTGTTGCAAATTAAATCCAATTTTAAACAATTTTTACAAATAATATTTTTAGAATATTTTTCCTTGCTTAATTTTACAAGTTACGATAACATTCATAGAGCTAGGAGTAGTGGCATATCCTATCAAATGCATTAGGTCTAATTGAAGCCATCTTGGTTGGAGCATGAAATGCTAGTAGGGATGAACGCCTTGAGTGATTCATAAACTACGCATGCTCAGTAATAGTACAATTTGCACATGCACCAATATTTTGATAAGTATAGCAAAGAATAACTTCAAATCAATTAAAATACATATTTTTTCATAAAGAAAACAATTTGTCCAGAATATATTTTTTGTGTGAAAAAAATGTAATATTTTATAAGCTGAGAAGAAAGTTATAAAAATTATTTAATTACATAAATTTCTTTCAAGATTAGAAATTTTATTTTTGTCATACATGTCACTCACCTATATAATTTAGTGCATTTAACGAAAAAAATGACTATTATAGTAGAGGAAGGTTTTAAATGTAATAAATCACTAAATGTAATTCTTTTACACACCTTTTCACAAAATGGTAATAATTTAAATAAATTTCTTTTATAGAGTGAAATTAAAAATAAACACAATATGCTTCAATATTATTTTATTGAATACAAAACATTTCTAGTTTATTTATAAAAGGAAGGTAACATATTATTGACCTTTAAAAAGAATTGCTTTTGTATATAATTATAGAGTTCACATTATTTAAAGTATTTTTAAAATAATGCTTAACACTGACAACAAAATAATACTTAATTACAGCTTTAATTAGTTAGATGTCATGATTATCCAGAGGATCATGATGAAATTTATGAAGTTTCAATTGAGGAAAAAAATATTTTTTTAATATTTAAAGCAGATAAAATATCCAATTCACATTGAATGTTTATTTTTCTGACATTTTTCACAAGCTAGGAAATAAGTTATAAAAATAATTTAATAACATAAAAATAATTTAAGTTTTAATAATTTTTGTTATTTTTCAAGGTTAGAAATTTTATTGTTGTCATATACATGTCACTCATCTATATAATTTAGTACCTTTAAAAAAATGTGATTGTTAGTAGAGGAAGGTTTTGAATGTAATAAACCTCCAAATGTTATTTTATTGCACACTCTTTTCACTAAATGTTAATAATTTTTAATTAAATTTCTTTTATGGAGTGAAATTAAAAATAATCATAGTATGTTTAAATATTATTTTATTAAATACAAAAAAATCTCTTGATTATTTATACAAGGAAGCTAATATATTACTGACCTTTAAAAATAATTGCTTTTGTATATAATTGTCCTATAGAGTTCAAATTGTTTAAAGTGTTTTTACAATAATGCTTAATACAGATAACAAAATAATGCTTAATTACAGCTGTAATTAGTTGGAAGACATGATTATCCAGAGGATCATTATCAAATTGATGTAGTTTCAATTGAGAAAATATATTTTCAATATTTAACACAGATAAAGCATCCAATTCACATTGAATGTTTATTTTTCTGACATTTTTAAATTTTGAAAATGGGTGTAACATAACATTTCTTCTAAATACAGATTCACACACTTTACAAATCTTGTAAACATCATCTCATGGGTATATCAATTTACCCTGTGATTTGAAGGAAATCAAGTACAAATTATAGGGAGTAACTACTTGTAATGCATTTAAACATATTTCACATTTAATAAGTTTGTTTAATTTTTTACTACAAATCCAGCAATATAATAAATTATATCACAAGAAAATTCATTAAGCAAATCTAGTTTAAAAAATATATCTGGCTCTTCTATCATCAAATCAGGACTTCTATTTAAGATTGTTAATGACAAATGTACAATATTATTTTGAGAGGTTGACATATTAATAACATTAATAGGTGAATTGTGATTAGGTACACTTAAAATACCGATTTCAGTTAAAGGAATACAATTACCAGAAGATGCAGGTTTCAATTCTGAATTCACAAGCAATTTTTTATAAGCTGCTTTGAATTAGCGAGCTGTTGGATTGTTGTTGCTGCCACCATGAAATCTTATTGATGAAAAGAAAAGTTCTAAATGATCTTGGCTGACCTTGTAAAATGGAAAGTAAAATAATGAAGGATTTTCAGGACAAATTAATGATTCTGCTAAATGCAATACACTCTGAATGCATAATTTAAATCCTAAAAATCCAATTTTCCTGTTGGAATTTAAAATTTTTTGACCTCTAACACTTACCCTCAAATTGGAAACATAATCATCTGCTTGCTTTAGAAATAATTTAATATTTTGCATATCAGATTGACTTAGAGCTTTTTTAAAACCATGTTGTTTATTAGATCTAGAATTTAAAATATCAAACAAAGTGTTAAAAATTCTTAAAATATAATAAAAATTATTGAATGTTATGCATTGTTTAAAACAAAAAGTTTAAAAAAAAATTTTTTTTAAATATCAACAAATTATGAAAATTCTGATTTTACAAGAAAATTCTTTAGAATTAAATGTAAAGATATGTTCTACCTTTTAAAATGATTAAAAGATATTTTTTATTTCTCATTAGTAAAAGTTATGAATTTTGAAAATATTTTTATAATAATCTTACCTTCTGCAATGGCGCAGCTTGTCCATTTTTGGACCTTGCGCCATAAAACCCAACCAACCAACTTACCTTCTGCAAATAGGATAAGCATCATCTCTTAATCCGACACAAGAAAGAGATATCCGATCTATCATTTCTTCGGGGAAATGGGCTAAACACAGTTTACTATGTTTGGAGGGAAGCCAATTTTGCCGAAGTACAACTTTGATCCAAATTTCTCTCCGCTGCTCATCTTTCGGAAAACTATTAAAAGAAATAAGAATACTAAAAAATGACATCTTTCATTCAAAGTTACAGAATATAGTAAGAATGGAACTAAGTTCCTTGTGTATTACTATTTCAGCTATATACTCAATGACAGAAAGACAAAATTGATTTAACTTGATATCTGCCCAAGTTAAGCTTTGTATCCTATATACCAAAACCATATTCATATAAGCATGCAAATGATAAATTGCCATTTTGTATGAAATATTTCTAATGCTTAATTCCAGAATAAAGAAATATTATTAAATTTAACCAACACATTTATTACAAAACATTTTAATGACAAACATAATTGTGTTTTTGGGACAAAATATTATTTTAATATAAACTAACTTTAACAGATAATAAGAAAACATACATGAAATAAATATAACATATAGAATATAAAATCATAACAATTCGCTTATTCTTCACTAGAATTAACATTACCCACACAACCACAAATATCTATGTGATAACCAGGTCAATTTCAATTCATATCCAGATATCCTTTAGATCTGCATCACATCCTTGAGATATTCAAATGTCCATTGATATTCAAAACTTGGATATCCACTAGATATCATAAAATATCATCTAGACATTAACTTTTGGATATTGGAGAGAGATCTCATAGATATTTAAAACTATTGCAAATTGAATATCCATATTTTGTAAGGGCTAGACATCTGACAGAAATCTAGTTATCTACATTTTGGATATTTGTATCATCAAGCACTACATGTCTACTCAACATTGATAAAAAAAAACTATACTTACAAAAAATTCTGAAATAAATTTTTTTTAATCTTTTATACCTATAATTCTGATATATATTTATTGATATTAAAAATATATAGGTTATAATAAACTAAAAACTGTTTTCATCACCAAGAATGATTAAATTTGTTTGCTAAAGAAAGTATAATTATAAATTTATTATATTTTCTTGTCTTGTCTATATATATTTTCTTGATAAAGACTTGTTATCAAAATTATTACTATTAATATTCTCAAATTTTCTTTTATTATAGTTTAAGTATTTAAAATAATTGTAAAATTTTAAGTATAACTATAATTTTTTTAAGTACAACATACAATACTAAATAAAACTCTTATTTCTTTTGCAAAATCCTGGTACATTAATTTATTTAATTACAGTGTATCCATTGATGTATTATACAACGAGTTTTTGAAGACAACTTTTCAACACGTTAAAAGTTATTTAATATATTTCATAACAGTGAGGTAGAATCAAAATATGAACAATTTACTAAGCTTTTCATACAATATATACATCAATCAAAATCTCACATTTAACTATTTTTCATCAGTTCTAAATTATAAAACAGCAAATTAGGTGACACATCATTACTTTTGATGGCAAGAGAGAAATGAATATTTTATATACTAAACATAAAAAATCTGATTTGACAAATAGATATTTAAACATTTGATTTATCACAGAAAATTAAAGAACAATTTGACACAACCGTTAAATATTACTTAATGTTCTAAACTTCTTTAACAATGTATACAGATTGACATAAAGGCTTTTACTTTTATCTAAATTTATCAAAACTAATACTAGAATATTAAATTTTATCAACACATTTATTACTAAATATTTTAGTGACAAACATAATTATGGTTTTTGAACAAAAATGTTACTTTAATATGAACTAACTTTAACATATAATGAAATTACATACATGGAATAACTATAACATATAGAATGTAAAAACAAAACATTTTGCTTATTCTTCACTTGGATTAAAATCACTTATGGAAGACACATTATACAATATAAAAGATGCTTATATATACAAATATATGCTTAACTGTCATAAAAAACAAATTATTCTTAACTTTTTCTAAAAAAGAAACATTCTATAAAAACTATAACAATTAAAATATATATTTTAAGCTATTTTTATAACCCTTTGCAAACTCAGGTTTGAGGAAGAGTAGATGAACATGCAAAAGTACTGTATATTAGTTCATGATAAAAAAATATTCCGCATTGTAAATGAATTTTAAAATTTTTTGAATATTTTTAATGTAACCAAGAACAATTAACTGTGTTATAAAAGGATTAGTAGAATTACTGTCCTTAATCAAAACACATTATATTCGTTAACATTAACTGAAATAGGAAGCTTAATAATAATTAGAAAGAAAATTTATACATAAATTATATATTTTTTATTTCCATGTACTAAAATATCGATTTACCATACATAAGCCTTAGAAAGCATGCATAGAGTTAATCATTGCTTTATGGTTCCATACATAGAACATGAATTTCAATATTGTTTTAAACTAGAAATTACTTTAAAAATAATATAATTTAACAACTATTAAACTATCTTTAACGTAATGTAATTTTTTGCAATTATAAATACATTAAATAATAAAACGATAGCTAAGCAAACTGCGAATAAGCAATACTTAAGCAGAGCACAAAATTTTTCTTACCTGTGAAATGTTATTCCTTCCAATTTCTTGCTCTTTCTATTAGTGCATCCGAATGCTACACAAAATCCCATTTCTTCTTTTAAATTCAGATTAAGAAAATAACATAGCTTAATTATCAAAAATTAAGAAATAAATTTGTCATAGTTATGGTAAAGGAATACGAAATAAGCGCTTTTCTTGTCTAACCAAGATGGCCGCTTGGTTACAGTTGATACTTCATCGAAGTCCAGATTACATCCACAACGAATGTCCAATAGACGTCTATTTTTAATCCACACATATCCATGATTAATGTCCATAAATTGACGTCTAATAGACGTCTATTAGACATCCATAGTGGTCGATCAGAAAACATCCACTGAATAGCCTTTCATGGACGTCCAGTAGATGTCTATTTATCATCCATAACGTCCACTGGATATGGTGGACCTCTCGTGGACGTCCATTAGACGTTCTTGGTTGTGTGGGTAGAAACTAAAAAATTAGTGCTTTGTTATATTGACGCCAAAATATTATCAAGCAAAACAATTCATTCTGCAATTTAACTTTTTAAAACTGATGGGACAGGAATTTCTTGCATTGTTTCCGTTTTCTTTATTATCTATTCTATATAGTATACGCTGATGTTCTAAACTAGATGATGTTGATGGAGTCTGAAATTCTGCAAACATGCGAAAATATCTAACAATATCACCTGGCAACAACTTCTAACCTTTCATTTTCGTTCCGAAGACTGCGTTTGTTTTGCAGTTTTGGGAGGCGGTGGACTGGAAGAAGTTTGTGAAATTAATGTAAGTTGTTAATTTATAATTTATATACCAGTGTGTCTTAGATTATAGGGAATTGTCAGTTTTATGCAAAATTCACTTTAATAAGTTATCTTCTGCGATGTTAATTGCTGGTACATAAGCTGTCTGCTAATTGTTACATTATGGGAAAATTCTTTTGTATTTTTTCTTTTTAATTAAAATGCAATCTGTGACATCATTTGATAACATTTACAGGAAAAAGTGTCTTTATTAATTATTAAAATTGTATATTAAAACAATATTTCATCTATTTTTTGCTTATTTTTTGTATACTCTTCATAAATTAATCCGAAACTAAAACTCCGTTATCATTTATGCGTTGATTTCAGATGTGTTTGTTATTCAGTATTTATATTCAATGAGATAAATTTCCATTAGAATATATCAGTTGGATTTATCCCTTTATAATTATTTTATAATTTATAAAAGATTGTATTCAAAATATGTCTTGTAAGTTTTTATTTTATTTATTAAATTTAAAATTTTACTCTACATAATATCTCACATCATAATTCCTTTAATCGTCGAAGTTTATGAAAACTAAGTTGATTTTTGTACAAAATTAATTTTTCTGATTTTGTATTGACAGGTTAGGTATTTAATTGATGATTCTCTTTCAATATTATAAATATGTTTTTAAAATATTTATATCATTAATGATAAATTTAAGTTATATGAGATGTGTTATATTTATTATTATTAATGTTGCAGTTAACCTTTAAACATGTAATTGATGTTTTGAAACATCTTTTTATATGGTTTGAATGGGGAATTATTGTTTTGTTTCACCTTTATCAAATGTTATTCAATCAATTAAATAAGGGACTTTTTTGTAAGTTAAAGGAATAAATATTCAGTTTTAGTAAATTATTTTAAAATGGTTTAAGTGTCAAAATATTTATTTTAATGACACATATGGACTTGTTCATAATTCTTATGACAATTTTCCTTTATAACAGTCGGTGCTTAGCAAAAGCACCTGTTAAATTTTAACTTAAAAAAAAGCATGATTATGCATGTGATTATACCTCAAACACACGAAAAAATATTGTAATCAATAAAATCTAAATAAAAATTTTCTTTTTGCAAAAATATTTTTTTTTATTATAAGATTTTTGTAAGTATTTTTCTGTAGCAACATTAAACATATTTATTTTAATAAAAAAATTATAATTTCATAAAGCTTGAGATTTGCTTTTTATATTTAGTATTATATCATAATATTATATTATTGTGTTTAAAAATATATCTAATTTGTCATTAAAATGATTTTGAATTCTTTGCCACTGAATTTGATTTTTAAATAATCATGAATAATGAATAGTATAATTATTTTTGGTATTTTAATTGTGTCGTGATCTTAGAATAAAACTGATTAAATTTTGATAAATAAGTATTGAAAGAAAATTTCATAGATTTGTTTTATTATACTTCATATTTGGTTTGGCATGTAATTGGTTATAATCTTAAAATTAATAAATTATGACATCTAATAACACTGAAAATGAAAATCAAGTTGAAAAAATTAAGGAAATGTTAAAAATCAACTATAATTATGTTTTGACTATGTATACAAATTGCTTTCCAAACTTATTTTTTTAAATTAATTTTAAAGTATGTTTTATAGGTTTTGGAATACTGGTAACATAATGGTAGAGCTTTGAACTCCCAAAGCTCTGGTCCAAGGCTTGATCGTCAGGCTGGGCAAGGTTGACTTAGCCTTTTATCCGTTTATTGAATTGAAAAATCTGAGTGATAAACTTTTTGGAAACTAAACACTGGAGGTTTTGTGTTAGGCTGACCACCTAACTAAGATATATGCTTTGCATCCTATAGTCCTCTGTCAAGAAAACAGATATGGGCCCTGTAGGCCTTTTTCTGTAGAGAACTGTCATGCCATTGAATTTTAGTTTGTAGGTTTTGAAAATATTTATCTTAAATTGATTATCCTTTCATCCATACAAATTGATAATTCTGATAATTGTAGTTGATGATTGTTTCTGATGTATTATATTTATCTGATCATAACAAAGAATTAAATTGAATTTCTTATTCCATAACATATAGTTTGGGGTGAGTCTTTATTTATTGAACAATGTCATTGCAAAGCATCCTATTTTTGGCCTTAGATTTTCAGTTCTATATTTTCATGGTCTATCTCCTTGGTAATATTAGGTACCATCTCATTTTGAGTCTTCCAAAAAGGAAGTTCTTGAGTTCAAAAACTTCAGTTTATATTTCTTCTCACACTCTTAATTTTTTTAACATGTTCCATTCATAATAAACATGGAAGTTTAATAAATAAAATGTTTTCTTGCTTAATTAAGGGATAAAGTTCATTGTTTTATTCAACTGCCCATTTAAAATTATATAACTTTATTGGTCAAAAAATTCTTAACTATTTTTTCTAATTTTAATTAGATTGATATATTATTATTCATCAAAATCTAATTTTAACCACCAAATGTTATTGCAGGCCTGATAATTGCTTTATAAATGTTTATTTTAATTCCTTTATATAATGAGTTTATTCTTAAATTAGAAGTGGCATAAATTATAGGAATTATTTCAGTTTTAAATTCTGTATTTAATTTGGATATATGTTATTACAATCACTAATAATTATATCATGATATGTAAAACTGGAAACAATTTTAAATTTAAAATTATGTACTGTTGACACAGATAAATACATTGGAATATTTTGCTCACTTTAATAAATTTTTCTTTGCATTCATTAATGAGATCAATTTCTACTGCACTTATAAGTTGCCTTGCAAGGAAAATTTATATGGATTTATTTAAAGTGACAATATTTGTAAAAATACAACTGAATTGTATAATAGAACATCTCAAATACTGTTGAATAATAATAAACTTGAGTTAAAAAGTTACTGCAATTATAAATTTCCTTGCTAAACACCGGCATTAATGTCTAAAATATCAGATCTCATTTTACTAAACGATAGAAGCTTTAGATTTTTTAGGATAGTCTAAATTAATTAGTATTTTTGACTTATAAAAAGGAGTATCAACTAGTTCTAAAGATTTTATTCAAGGCCTGCTTAAAATAAATAAATAAAGGAATAATTTTAGGGTTATACTCTAACTTTTTCATATATGTGAAATTATTTGTTCTTCTGTTAAGTGATAAACTTTAAAGCTATCATATTATTATTGTTCTAGATTATGCTGTACAAAAGAGACGACCCTAATTTTTTTTATAAATTGAGCAAGTAAAAATTTTGTATATTTGATAGAATGATGTATCTATAACTGTGAGAGTTCAGTCTATCCCGCTTTACACACACTTACGCTTAACTACACAAGTACAGGCATAATTAATCCTATTATCTAATCACTTAGTTTTGCTTTCCTCTAAATAGTTATCAATTCATACATTTATATCTAAAGAGACTTCATGCATATTTAATATATTTTCTTATAGCACCAGTTTTGATTTATTATTCCACATCTTAACAGTGTGCATAAACTTTTCAATAAATGAGGTTCATCAATGCCTTTATTTTTGATTTGCTATAATGTTTCTTTCAACCATCAGTTGAAGTAAATAGTCTCAAATCTCTACTTCCCATCTAAGTAAGACCTTATAAAACTTACTAATAATAGCTTCATTTTTATACTTGAAATTAACAGATTTATGGCCAAGCTGGCAACAGAATGGTTAGTACTCTGTTATAGTTCTGCAATAGCTTTTGGGTTCACTTCCCATGTAGAGGATGGATGCTCATAGTGATTCAGAGTATACTTTTATCTGTAAATCCCAGTTTAATTAGCTCTCATGTGCAAGAAATGGCCATTAAGGGTTAAAAAGAATATCAACCTATTTATGTAAGATGCTTGCCCTGTAACGATTGAAATAACAGTAGCATTCTGTAAATCTTAGGTTTTTCTATCACTGTGCAAGTATTAACCATTGTATATTTTATCCACAAAAAAAGAACTATTTTTACTAAGATGTATTGAACATATAAAATTTTCACAAGATTTCACCTGTCCATATGTGCATGGCAAGCTGCCTAGAGAGTGCAGTTGATACTGTGCTCAAGGATCACTTATTTAAGGGTGCCATAACATGATAAAATAATGTAATGTTGTACTTGAAAATTTGACAGTACTTCTCTCATTATCAGTATGATGAAAATTACATTTTGTCATAAACATTGTTCTGACCTTCAGTTTAACTACTCAAGGGCTTGAATCCCACATCAGACTTTAATGTTTAAGGGGGTTTAGAATCCACTTTAAACTGTAGGTCCCAGTCTAGTTAGCCCTGGTGTTAAAAAAGTGGTTGTTGATCAACCAACAAATCAGTTGCAAACATTGTGTAGATTTCTGAATTTTAAAAAATTTTTTAATGCTTGATAAAGCCAGTATTTAGTTTTTATTTGATTTGGGGAACTCTTGAAGACTCTCAGTAAACAGAACTTCTTTGAAAAATCTCAGTATCGTGTAGCTTGCATTAAGAAATATATGTACATATTGCTTGTTTTTATGTTCTAATTAGTAATTGCCAAGTTTGTAACCATGCCAAAAATTAGAAAATAATTGTCTAGACAGATCTACCTTTATTGGAAACTTTTAAATGCCATCTTTTAAGTCCTTGATTTAAATTACTGGAGGATTTGTACTTAGCTATGTAGCAGGAAAATTAATAGCTGGACTGAAACTAAGTAACAACTTCAGTCTATTATTGTGGTTACAATTGGTCAAGCAGAAAATCACAACATGGCTATCTGTATCAATGCAGATACATTTCTATATTTGACTGTAGAAAGGAGATAATCATGATCATGTTCGTGCAAGTGTCTTTAAAATGTATTCATCCAGTTGGTGGAGAAAAGTATGAAAAGGATTAGTCAGGCCACATTACTTTCTTCCATTTATCAATCAACTAGGTTTTGTGAGTGTGACTCCACTGCAGATGATGTTTGGCATTAACATCTATGACAAGTGGTTTGGGAATTGCTGCTCTAGGATAAATGTTCTGTATTTGAATGTGCCTTCTAAATAATAATAGTTGACCCTAGATAATCCAGGTTATAATTGAACTCGCCAGTTACTTTTTCTGCAATTATTTACTCTTTTGACATTACAATAAACATCAATACCTATAGTCCCTTTCATTGAGCTTTCTGACCAGTGTTTTGTAATACTGAGCTTAACTTGCCATGCTATGTGTATCCTATGTCTGTTGACACTACCTCTAGAAACACCTAAAAATTGGGATGTTTCAGTCACACTTGCTCTACCTAGATAGGTGGTTACAGCTGGCAGCTGTTATATTTTAATGCTTATAGAGCACATTCAAAAGTGTCACTTTTATTTATAGGTGTTTCTGTTATTCCGATAATCACCTGTATTTGTGAACTGCACAAATTTATTTGGGTATAACAATGGTGAAGGTTTATGTCTTATAAAGTTAAAATAGTTTAATATTAAGAAATTTAAATTTGTGTTAATTTGCATTTTACTGAAATGTGTTGAATTTTATGAGAAATAATTTAAAAATTATTCTTTTGATAAGATATTATAATACAAATATTAAACACTTGTTATTCATATACTCGGTGTTTAAAAATTTGTCTTTATACAAAACTTATTTTTTGTATTTACTCTAGTAATTTTTTAAGTTTGCTTAGTATTGGAGTATGGTCTTTTATTGTATGCAAGTAGTGTATAATTATATGGATTTCTTAATCTGGAAATATTGTGAATATGCTTCCAATTTTAAAAATATATTACAGTAATGTAATTACAAGATTTATAGTTATTTTATGCAACTAATGTAAAATAATATTAAGAATATAGATATGCTTTTAGAAAATAAGTTAATTCCTGGAATTTGTGTGTGCTATTTACAAAAGAGCAAATGTTTAGATATTTAATTTCAATGATATAGTAATTCTTTCATTTAATTATGCCTTTAATTTTGTGCTATCTTAGTTGGTATAATTGTATATTGGAGATAAAATAAATTCAAAACTGCATAAGAATACTAATTTGTCTGTGATTAATATAGGAGAATTTTGTCTTATTGGTTAAAGTCAAACAGTTTATAATTTTCTTTTAGCAATAATTTTGAAGTGTATAATTAATGCTTGGTTTTAAATATTTAGCTCTCTTCTATATCAGTTACCAAGCTGACAGTTAAATAATTAATTTTCTCACCTTCAATTCTCCAATTTGCAAGTTAATTCCCAAGTCAATTATAATGTTTGTAGTAAATCATAAAGCATTTTAAACTGTATCAAATTTATCCTCATATGCAAAATGTGACTATTAATCAAAAACAAAATCCAAACTCTTCAAATTCAATATTAAGATAAAGTTTTCAATTTTATTTCTATCAAAGATTCCTTAAGGTTTGCTGGCCATTAAAATTGTTGTGCCAAGAAAGTTAGATGATATTAATGTGAAATTTACATGAAATAGAAAAAAGGTGTGGATATGTAAATAAAAGTTTTTCAACTTATTCATGTAAAATAAGCAGCGATAAGGATACAATGTCTTTAAATGAAGAAATTATACATCAGACTTGTGTTAATTGCTGTTGAAAGGTTTTCCTTGTGAAAAGTTATTGTGATGTTTTGTGTAAGAAAGAAAAACACCAACTGTTTTTGATTTTGTACGAAGGTCAAATTGTAGCTTAACAGAACTATAGTTTACATTGTAGTATTGCTCTTCACACCAATTGAGTTTTCCTGATTACACCTAATATAAAATCTAGGGATTCAAATTGTTCTTTATATATATAGTAGTGCAGGCAAACCCAGGATTATACCAAAGTTTAACATGTTTAGAATACTTGCCTATTATCAAGCACCTTTCAGTTTTAAACCTCAATTAAGTGATGTCAACACCTGAACTAACACCCTCTCTACATCCATGCCACATCAGCAGAAATCACAGGTCAATGATCAATGTGATCACAGAACACAGATCAATGTGAACGTATCCTTAACCCATGGAGCTCTAGCAACCTAGTAAGAAAGAATGTGCTCAACCTACCAGTAGCTTGTATCAAGTAATACTTGACAATTGACATGATCAGCAAAGCGAAGTATTACTTCGCTTTGCTGATTTTAAGAAAAGTGACAAAAAATTACTGAACCACTGGAGCTCTGTTGATCCAATATGCTGTGTTAGATATCAGCAGCCCACTAACGTATCTATCTTGCAATTGAGAATATTTCATATATAATTATAATGATAATAAGTATTGAATAAAATCTCAATATACTGCATTAAAAATATTGGTAAAAAAATTTATTCATGTAAAAGATTGCTTATAAATTTTGTGCAAATTTTTTAATCTCTTTAAAAAGATGGAGGAAAGAATTACAACTAATGCATTCTTATATATTTTTATCTGATGAAAAAACCAAAGGCTTATAACATTTTTAGATATCCTTGGTTAGATAACTGAATTTTCTATATTTGCTAAAAATGAAACTATTAGATATTGAAGTTTGAAAGATAAATGAAAATTACCTTTAATTATATTTCTTTGCAATTATGATTTTTTCACAAATGTTACAAAAATAATTATTTTCCTTTTTTTAATATGTTTATATAAATATTTATAATAGTCAAATTGTATAAGACAAAATCTGTCAAAGTCTTAAATCAGTTTAACTCCTTAAAGGCCTTTTGAATAAGAAGGCAACATTTGAAGGCAAGATCAAATAAAATTTAGCCTAAAAAATGTCAAAATTTTATGTTTAATAGGCAATACTTTTATAAAAACATTGATGTTTTGAAAATTCCTTATACAGAAAAAATTTTGGAAGTATGTTGCCACCTGATGTCCAGTTTCAAATAAAATTGCAAAAATTAAAATATCCTATTTTGATAAATGTAACTAAATTTTTTAGTGTAATTTATAAAAAATTATGATTAACTTATAAATAAGCATCTATTTATTCATATAATAGTTTGAATTTTAATTTTGCGAAGTTGTGCTCTAATTTTGATGCTCTAATTTTTCTTTAAGTTTAATTATTTAAAATTAAATAGCTTATTTATGACTTTAAGAGCAGTATGTCATTAAATTATTTTATATTCTGTATTATATATTAATTTTATTCAATTTCTGATAATCTTTCTAATTGAAATCCAGTATAAAATTCTTGAATTGTAGAATTACTAGGATAGTTTGAGTCTAGACTTTGAAAATAAAAAACCAATATGCATATCAAAATATATTTTATTTTTTTGACATAAGCCTCTATTATAATGATACATTTCCAACAATGTCCTGAAATTTTTAATATTTCCAAAAAATGAGATTTTTAAACTTGTTAAAATAGTCATTTGTGACATTGATCTCAAAAGTTGAAGAAAATCTTTCCACCATGCTATTTTTAAATCTGCAAAAAAAAATCACTGGTGGACAAATCATGCATATTTTTATTTGATATGCTTATATACTTTCTTAGCCATCTCATACTTTCACATTGTGATCTTCTAGTATGTCATGGATTCTGTTGACCATTTCTTCAGTTGTGACCTCGATTGGATGTCCTCAATGCTCTGCATCTGTTGTGCTTGTATGACCACAATAAAATTGTATAAACCACGTGTGAACCATATCATGTTATAAATCAGAGCTTCTATAGTAATTTCCACCTTTTTCTTAACCTTAGGTATTTGTTTTTTACACAAAAATGTTTTTCCATAATGAAAACAAATGGAAATTATTCAAAATATCATCTACAAATTTCACAAATGTTGTCTTAAATAATAAATTGAACACTTAAAAATAAGATTGATCAGAACCTAACATTTTTAAAATCAATACTTGTTAGATTGGCCTAATCTCTTTATTGATTATAATCTTAAAAAACGAGTATTTTTAAGATAAAAATTTAAGATAAATATAATTAAAAACATGAGATTGTCATTTTTTAAATAAAGAAGAAACATTCCTTGAAATATAAATCAATTGTCCATAACCAAATTCTAACATTATTTTCAAATGTTTCTAGCCAACATGAAACTAGCAGTCAAATTGTTGCCCTTATAACAGTGGGTTCAAATCCTGCCTTGGTCAAGGATGTTGTAGTGGTTTGAAATCTGTTTTAAGCTATAGGTCCTGGTCTTATTAGTTATGTACAAGAAATAACTGTTTAGTGACTTACAAATCAAACCAACGAATGTTACTATTTAATACGAGCTAAATAAAAAAATATATATATAAGATTTTCTATTTTGAAAAAATGATTCGTATTTTTTCTCATTTTTCATGCCATGGTTATTAAATATTTTACTCTGCTCATGTCTTAAAGTTGCCATCCGAGATCTATAGGTACAGAATGTTCTAAATTTACTCAGAAAATATTTTTGAAGAATTGAACTAAAAATTTATTTATAAAACTCAATGAAACTTATACTTTTAAATTTTGTTTGTTTAGCAAACCATTTGATACTTTTCTTCATATTTGTTTTTTTAAGTGGAAAATAGACATCTTTGATCCCAACCATCCTTGAAAACAGGAGGTGATAATTTTGTTTCTATTTTCTATATGCATATCTATTTGGTGGATGCTTTTGGCATATAGTGGACAACTTTACAGCTTAAAGTCGTTAGACATTTTTTAATATTCTAAACTGTTTTCTGGGAGAACTTTATAGTGGGGTATGTATTCACATTTTACAAGGGAGGAAACCTGGAAAATTCTTTAACATCTATCCCTACAGATGTGTATGTAAAAGCGTAAAATTTTTATCTTTTTAAACATCGAGGCATGGATGTTTGTAGTGGTTCAGAGTCCACTTTAAACTGTAGGTTCCAGTCTAAATAGCATTCATATGCAAGAAATAACTGAGTGACAAACCATATTTGTTCAATATTGTCTGGTATTAAACCAAGGACCTTCACTTTGAAGAACTGTGTTCTGCCATAAGGCCACACTGAGGTGCTTTGACAGTATATTGTGGGCTGCTTAAGTTTGTGTTGTAAAGCATTTTAACGTCTGCTGCATAATTGCCTTCTGGGAAGACTTTTCATAAATAGTATACAATATCCATGTGTAACAAGGCAGGAAGCCTGGAAAACTTCCAAGCGCCCACCCTGATAGATGTACATGCAGAAGTGCAACATCTCTGGTTGTTCAATAGTGGGTATTATGAAACCTGTGAGATCTTATGCTGTAAAGCATACTGTTTTTTTTTTAGACCAGTGAACCCTATTAATGGAAGCTTCGGAATTATCAGGATTTCCTTTTTTGCCACTTGTGAATTGTGGTACTAACTATTAAATATTCTTCTATAGAAGATAGACACTTTGCCGATGTTTAAATGTCTTATGAAAACTGTTTGGTTGTCTGCTCTGAGTTTAAAATTATAATAATTACAGTAAATTGTGACAAATTTAATACATTTGAAATGAATGTAATTGTAAACACTGTATTGCATCACTAAACACTGGCTGTTCAAACATCTAAAATAATAAAAATTAAAATTTTGGTGTAGAAGAATATCTTAAAAATATATACATGTAAATGAGAGAATCCATATTTTAATCTTTAACCTCTTAATGATCATATAATTTTCAAGAAAACAATCATAAAAGGGCCTATTTTTTATTCAAAAATATTTTAATAGTGCTGACCTGTTGTATAAAATAAACAATCTCTAATTACATTAAAATTAGTGTAGTACTGCCATCTGATGTGAAAAATAAGAAATATTTTTCCAGGCGTAGGAAATAAATTATTCTATTTTTTATTGTGAATTACTTTCGAACACCGTAGCTCAAAAATATCATAAGCACGAGGAATAAGGGGCGAAAGCTAATTCCATGATTTTGACAGAAATGAGAAGGAAGATACTAAGTTTAGATAGACAATATAAATTTTTTAGAAGACAGTTTCTAATTTTGACAATTTTGTTTAGATTTTAAAATAATTGAGAATTTTATTAATTAAATAAATGGTAGCTCAACAAAATTAATGCCATGAAATTTACATATTTTCTACAAATTACATATGTTCCATTTGAAGTTTAAAATGCAGTAGACTCTCAATTTTATGAACTTCTAATTTATAAGTGTTCACATTCTTATTAACTAATGGCTGGTTGCTAACTAGGTCCCATAGACATAATGATAATTTTAATTCTCATTTACAAATTATAAAAAAAAAATTTTTTTCGCACTAATTTTCATGCATCTTGTTTGTATTAATTTTTATTATTTGATCTTTTTAAATACAATTTTATGATTGAAAAACTTGGAACAATGTTTGTATTGGAGAACTGTGAATCCATTGAATTGTGAATAACTACACTTTTGCTGGAATTGTGAATATTTTAAGCAATTTAGGTAGAATTTTTCCTGCCTAATCTAATTCCAGCCTATATATGCCATGTATCATCAGAATATAATCAGTTTCAAGTACAAATATTGGGAAGTAGTATTGTGTGAGGAGTGATCATTGCTTAGAATTGTCTCGTGAAATTGACATTCTAAGCAATTCCCTGGTCAATCTCACTTGGAATGTTACAGAAAAAATATCAAGGTCGTTTTGACATCAAGCTTTGTTAAATAAACCTTAGTAACTGAAGAAATCCAAGAACATTTACCTGAGATCTTGAGTGAAGAGTTAGTCATCCATGGACTTTATCAAAGAAACCAACTGCTACTTGAAGTTTCATTTCAAGTCTTTTTTAAAGGTGGCCTCTGATGTAATTTGTATGTAAGAAGTATCAGATAATAAAAGGATTGAGTATAGGAATTAGAACTTTCAGATATCAAACCAGATGAAAATGTTTTGCCACTGTCTTCAAAACAAGCAGATGAATAGCTAACAAGATTTTAGTAATGTTTTTCAATACAAAATCAATAAATTGGTTTTCTATGCTGAAAAAGGGAAAAATGTGTCTTTAAAGAAGTAACTTTGAAATAGGAAAATAGAAGTGATTATTTTTGACTAATTTTCATCCATTAAATCAAAATAAGAATTATTTTTTAGGAATTTTATTTTGCATTTTTTTATAGTACACACTACATAGTTTTTTCTGTTAATACTTTATTTATAAAGAAAGAACAGTTTAAAAAGTTTTAAGTTCTTACTTATTTTTCTAATTTATGAACTTTTGATATTTTTAAAAACTATTTTATTTGTCCATATGGGTTTGTGAAAAAGAGCTTCTACTGTATTTGATATATAAATAAGCACTTCAGATATCAAAAATTTTGAAGTAAGGAATGCTAAATTTATTTACATACCTTCCATTTTAGTTGAATGGAATATTTTCGAGTAAAATAAATTTAATGAGAAATATATAGTATGCTTTCACCCAGAATTTCAGATTAATTTAAGTTTGAAGTAAAATTATAATATATAATATTTATAGTGATTGTAAATCGCACAAAAGTAACTTTAATTTAACAGAATTTCAAGTTGTATATAAAATAATTTTTTTGTGTAAATATTTTATTTTAATTAAAATCATTTTATTAAATTTTATCTGTTAAACATTTTATTGCAAAATTAATATTTTTACTTAATTAAAATTAATATTTTGATGAAATTAAGTATGAAAATAAATTATGGTAACTAAAAGAAAAATTGATTTATTTGTAAATATTCTGAAGTTCAATGGTGTATATAAAAAGACATTGCAGAAGAAAATCCAAGGTATTGAATTATACTAATTTTGTATGTTACTTGTATGAAAATAAAAAACCTTTGATATTGATATAGTATTTTATTTGCAATCTTCTGTAAAAATGTCAACAAATAAATGTTGATTTATGCATAGATCAAACATTATGGAAAACATGGTATTTGTGTTCCATTTCCTCTAGTAGAACTTTGTTCTTATTATTGAGGGTTGTGAGTTCGTATCCAATCTTGACTAAAGATCTGCCGTGTTGGTTAAAGGCGGCTGCGGCATGTTAATACTGGGCGTAATCGTAATGTCTACCAAGTAAAATGATATATCTGAGGCTGGCATGCCAAGTATTGGGAGTCTTCTGCTCGGTCCCTGCTTTAAATTTATGAAGACTCCACCTGTCTTTCTATATGATTGGTAGAACCCAACTTGGGGCTTGGAATAGGGAATCATGCTGGTGCAACAGCATTTCATCTAATGATATTTCATTCCAGTTTAAAAATTATTTTTATAGACTTTTAATGTTTTTATGTTGTAAGCTTACAGGCTTTTCAAATTAGATATCTTGGAATAGTCAAATGAGTAAGTTATGTTCCTGAATTTTCAAAGAACATATATATATGAAGAATTATTTCACATTAGAGAAATCAGACATTCTTTTGTAAGAAAATGTTTCACTCTAAAATATGAAGCCTCTCATGACTAACTTTTTTCAATGTATATACATATATAGACAATTTAAACTACTGTATTTAAAAAATAATTCAAGAAATGAAATAAATACTTTAGAATATCTATGAATTTATATAGTCTTTATGAAAAATATTTAATTATAACCTTCAGTTATATATAATGTTTTAAAACTATAAATGGGGTAAAAAAAATTATGTGATTTATTTTGGTGAAAGAATAAAATTCTCATAATTTTTAAAAACTTATTGCTTGTTTTCTGTTTTTCTATATTTCTCCTTTTTGCTCATTAAATACATTATTGTATTTCTTATCATATGTTTGTTTTTTAATATTTTTCTACTGGGATTTTTTTTTTTTTAGGTGACAGTGATGTAAATTTTGCAAGAAAGTGGTGGATGCTACTGCGGCAGCCGTCTAAGTGTCTATCAGTTATGGAACTCAGTGATACTTGATAATAACTGATGAAAAGAATTTTTCACTGGTTAGCCCCTTAAACATTTTTTTAAAAAAATTACTGTATGTTTAAGCATTTAAATTTTAAGAACATCTTATTTTAGACATTTTGAACTTAATTTTTCATTGCAGTATCTTAACTATTGAGTGAATGAGTTGATAAATTACTTTATCAGTAATTTTATTTATTGAAGCAAAAGTTAATTTTTTCATATATCTTATAATAGTATTTAATAAATTCACTTTTAATCTTGAATGTTGAATTTCTTTGAGACTTCAAAATGTATCTTATGTTTAATGTTAATATTTTAGACTCTTACTATTTTACTTACTGAATTCTTTTAATGAGTTTAGGAACTATATTCCTTGAGACAATTGAAGGTTTTTTCTTTGATTTACATATCAATATCATTTCTAATTCATTATTAGGTTTCCTGATCTTTTGCATAAAAATAGCTTTTTTAAAAGTGGTGCTAAATTTTACTGAAATTTCTTAAGACACAATATTTAAATTTCTTCCATTGTTATAATTGTATTATAAATTGAAAGCTTATTTAATATTTCATACTTTGAAAATAATTGTTAAATAATTTTACAACTCTTTTTAAATCTCTAATTTTTTATTTCATTGAAAAAAAATCACAAATATTTAATTTTTGTTTTTGAATACGGTTTTAATTTAGTGAACTATTGGCTTGCATAATTTTTGTTGTGAGATTTGTACTAGTGAAATAAAAATATTTGTATTTTTAAAATATACAAATATATATATTCATTTTAAGAAACTTTTTCACATCTCTACTACACATAAATGTAATATTGTAATTTCACTCAAATGTGTAATTTATGGCTTTAAAAAATATTTATATTTTACTTGATACTTCAGTTAGTAATCGGATGTCATTTCTCTGTATCATATCACTATATACAATGCAATAAAATTTATTAAATATACTGCCATCATAATGTTGATTTTAATACACTTTTTGTTATTTTCAAAAAAAATATATGCCATAAGCAGGAGTCGAGGAATGTCTTAGTTATTGAAATAATGTGTATATCTCTTGTTAAAGATTTTATATTTCATATTTATATAAAAATTCAAAGATTTAAAATGCTAGTTTAAAATTTACAGGTAGTTATCAAAATAATGGAAACACCCCAGATTTTGAAGGAATCCTTTATTAATATAACGTAGATCCGCATTTGACATGTAATACTGCTTGGATTCGCCTGGGAATCGTACAAATTCTGAATAGTGCTTAGAAGAATATTGTACCATTCTCTTCATAGAGATATTGTGAAAGTTTCGTGAGAAATGTTGTGGAGGATATCGATTCCGGATTGAAAGCTCTAAAATAGATCACAACGGTTTGATTACATTGAGGTCTAGGGACTGTGCGAGCCAAGGTAGGTATTCCACTTCATCCTCATGTTCATCAAACCATGATTTGACAACTCTGGCTGCATGAATCAGGGCATTATCATATTGGAAAATTCCATTTCCTGCAGAAAACAAAGTTTGCATCGTAGGATGGACATGGTCAGCTAAAACTTCTCTATAGTTCTCTCCAGTGATCCTTCCTTTCAGGTTTACGATTGGACCAGCAGAAAACCATGACACGGCTGCCCATACCATGACCGATCCACCTCCATGCTTGACAGTTGGAAGGAGGCAAACAGGATCATATGCTTGTGCAGGTGTTCTTCAGACATGTACCTGTCCTGTTGTGGGGTAAAGTGTGAAACACGATTCATCTGACCATATAACAGTTTTCCATTTATCTATCGACCAGGTTTTGTGGTTGTGGTACCACTCTACACAACGTTTGACATTAGCATCTGTGACAAGTGAGTTGGGAATTGCAATTCTGCCATAGATGTTCTCTTTATGAAGGTATTTTCTAACTGTAATTATTGACACTGGAGAATCTAGATGCTGATTGAGCTCTGAGTTCACTTTGACTGCAGTTGTTTTCTTTTTAGACATTACAATTTGCTTTAACACAAGTCGATCTCCTTCCGTCCACTATTTAGCTTTGCTGAGCTTGTCTTTCCGCGCTGCGTATATGCTGTCATGACTTTTAGACTCTATCTTTGGAAACGCCTAAGAGCTGGGATGTTTCGGTCACTGTTGTTCCAGCTAGTCGGACTCCTACAATTTGGCCTCTCTGAAAATCTGAGATCTGACATTTTATGCTTCTGACAATAATTCAAAATGTAGATAACTCTCCTAAAGTTCTCTCATACTACCTAACATTTATATTTTATATCAAAAAAAATCTGGTAGCTAAGAATATATTTTAATGCTTACGAAGTGAATTCTTAAATGTCCCTTTTATTCACAAGTGTTTCCATTATTTTAATAATCACCTGTAGTTTCTAATCTTCATACACATTAATTACATGAGAATAAAAGAATTTTTCTCTTTATAAGTTTAAATTTAATTATTACTGTAAATAATTTGTTTTCTAATGTATTTCTATATAAACTACAGAATTTTTTAAATCAATTATTTGATTAATACTATTAGTTAAAATTTCATATAAATCATTTGAAACCAATCAAGTGTTTCTGTTAAAATCAATTCTGTCTTGAAATTATATTTCAGTGTTTGTTATGTTTACCATTAACTAACAATTTTCACCATTTAAATACCATAATTTTCTTTAAAATGTGTTTATCTTTAAAATGATGTTTGATTATGTGTATTTCTAGCTAATTTTATAGTATTTCATACTTAAAATTAAAAGTTTTTAGACACTAGTTTTATATTTCTAATCTGCAGACATAATAATTACATGTGAATAAAAGAAGGAAAATATTTATTTGAGGAAAAATGTTAAATGATAAAATAGTAGATAAATTTTAAAATATATCTTTTAAAATAAAGCTGCATTTTCATTGCATATAGTGTAGGAAAATTTTGCTAAAATTAAGCCATTAATTTTTATATCTGAAAAGTAATTATTTCTCGATACATTCTGAAAATATTTATCTGTGGCTTAAAATGAAAATAAATAGTATAAACAAAATGCCATATTTAACAGCTTATTAATTTTATTTAACTAAATGTTTATTTTTACCATGGAATCATTTGTGTATAGCAAATATTTTTAAATGCATTAATCGTTTTTGTTTTCAATTCTTACATCTAATGAATGTTGTTGACTTTATTTGTTTTAGATGAGCACAAAAGCTACCATAAAGTCATGGGAGCTGACATTTTGATGGCTACCAAATGCAGACATGTGATGTTGCAAAGAAATAATTATAATTAATGTTGAGCGGACAATGAATTCTTACATATTAAGCCATTTCAAGCCATATGTTTTTGCCTTTTTAATTTTTCTTACTCTTTTATTTTTGGCGTTTTTGTAAATTAACTGTGTTTCATATAATTTTCATTTAAATTAATAAGTTTCAATATATAATTCATGAAATATTTCATATAGTGAAACTTAAATCAAAAATGTTATTGCTTATGAATTTAAATTGCTAGGAGTTGTATTTTTATATAGCTTTCAATATGGCTGAAAAATCCAACAAACCTTTAAATACTTTAGGTAAACCCCCTGTACCAATGAAATTATTTGCAGCTTGGGAAGTTGATAGAACACCACCAAATTGCATTCCAAGATTATGTACTTTAAATTTAACTAGGCTTATCCTCTTAAAGCCTGTTGTGGGTGAAATGAATTCAGTTACAATAGCAGTTAAAATGCAAAGTTCAAAAAGAATATTACGATCTAATGAAATAATAGCTCTTAACAATGGCCTTATCGACACTGAATTAGACTTGACGTTTTCTCTGCAGTATCCCCATTTCCTGAAACGTAGTGGAAATAATTTACAGATTATGCTCCAAAGAAGAAAACGTTATAAAAATCGAGCTATTCTTGGCTTTAAAACATTAGCTAGTGGAGTAATTAATATGGCTGAAGTTTTGCAAAGACCTATGGATAAGGAATTAGAGTTGCATTCAAATAATAAAGAAAAGAGTGAAGTTACAGCTAAAGTTCTTATGTATGCAATATCCAGTCAGCCAGTTGATCATGAAGAAACGGATAGGCAAAAAATGCTACAAGGCATAGAAAGGGTAGTTGAAGTTGATAATTTTTCAGATGATGAAGAAGAATATACATCAAATGAAGATGGTTGTGATAGTGAACCTGTGGCTGAAGATTCTGCTACTGTTGGAGACTCATTAGATCATCGGTCACATTTACGAAAATCTATCAACCCTAAACTTTTTCAAACGGGAAGTGATCGTCCAGATCCAGCTGAAAGGAATATAAAACAAAAGATCATTGCCTTACTTAGAAAATTCAGAATACCTGAAGCTGAGGTATCTGATTCTGAACAGTATCAAGAAGAGCTTGAACAAGAGCTTATTTCTCAGAATCCACAAGAATTTGAAGATCTGATTGATGAGTTAGAAAGCATGAGTGATAGTGGTCCTGATGTTGATGATATTAGTATTTCTTCTACTCCAAAACCTAGCTTGCGCCCATTTTTTTCATCAGCAACTTTAACAGCTTTAGACAAAACAAGTATGCCAATGATTAGTGATGACAGCTCTAAAAAAACTGATGATAATCATGAATCTGGTACTGATCAAGAAAATACTGATACTAGTCAAACTGCTAGTCCACCAAAGTCTTTAACAATGGATGAGAAAAAGAATTTCTCCCCATCTGGTTTAGAAAAAGAAAAAAGAGCTAAACTGTTTGCTAGAGAAAAGAGTTCCTCAAAAGATAAACGATCATCTAGTTCCAAAGAAAAAGTAACATATGAAAAATCTACATCTAAAGACTCTGAATGTAGTCCACAAAAAACGGTGCTTGAACAATTAGCTAGAATTTTTCCATCAGATGATTCCATTCCTGACCATGTTATTGTTGTGAATGCTATTGATATTGTTGGTAACTGCTTGGCTATTCAATTAGTTGATAGGAATGAAAATGTTATTACAATTCTCTCAAATTCTGATTTAAGAGCTTCATTTTCTTGCTTAATGAACAAGATTCAGAAATTTTGCAATTGTAATTCTCGAGCACCGCAAACAATTAAAATTGGAATTTTGGGACATGACAGTTTTTTCAGCTCAGTTTTACGCCTTTATGTTGAACACTTTTCTTCAAAACCATCTGAATGGCAAGCTTATGTGAAATTTTGCCTAGTACCACTGTCATCAAGCACAGTTGCAAAGTCTCTGAGCAATATTGATAATACATATTCAAATGTTTTTACTGATACTTCATGGAAAGATCTTTTGGATCATTGCAGTGAGGCTTCTTCTACACCAGAAATAGAATTAGCTGTGAATCGAATTTTGCATTTCATAACTAATGCTTCTGTTTTGTATCAGATGGCAATAGCAGAAGCTATGGTGACATATAAAGAAAAAAGCTCAGATGATGAATCTTCACAGGTTTTCATTCCTTTTATTACCGATGTAAAAATTGGCATGATGGAAAATGTAACTCAAGCTACATCTGTTGATTCTGAAGAGCTGTCGACAAATTTAACTGTTCCTGGTAATTCTCCACCATGTACAATAACTGAAAAAGGACCTCGGGAAAGCACTACACCACCAAGTTCACCAAGTATTTCTAGTGCTTTTCTGGGAAATAATTCTACTTCAACACCAATGTCTGCTTTTGGAGAAACAATGGATTTACAACTGGATTATTGGACTTTACCTCAAAAAGGTGAAGCTACCAAAAAAACAGAATCTTCAAAGCTGAGCTTGAAAACAACTTTTCGAACTCTCCATGTGTCTCGTGGTGGATCTATGGATCCAGGTACATCATCTCTCACTCTAACATACGTCACCAAAGAAAAAAAGCAAAAGATTATGAGACTAGGCAAGAAAAAAGAGAAAGAAAAAGAGCTTGATAATCGTTACCAGCAAGTGGAAGGTATTCATAGATTGATATGCTCATGTCGGACCTTGCAAACTCCTCTCAAAGTAACTATAGATGGTGTAGAATGGAGTGGAGTGAAATTCTTTCAACTTACTTCCCAGTGGCAAACACACATAAAATGTTTTCCTCTGGCATTATATTCTGTGCTTGAGCATTCATGTTAAAAAGGAATCCTTTATGTTATGTTATGTGCTTTTAGTGCCAAGAGCATAAAAATTTCAGCGCAATTCTCTTGTAATTGATAGTGTTTACTTATACGTGTTTTCCTGTTCAGATATTTTGATTTGTTTTTAATGGTGACTGTTTAGCTTGTAATGTTGTATAAACTTTAATTTGAAGTTTCCAGAAATATTTTGTTATTAATGTAGCTAAAGAGAGATGTATCTTATTCTCTCTATGTAATGGTAGTCCTGGTGTCAAAAAATTGCTGTTGTCTGTGATAGATTGCTGTTTTGATGGCTGTGTGTTTCTTAAAAATATGACTTAAAATATTTAAATACCACAAAAATTTTAATACTTTACTTATACTAAATAATTTTACTATTTTTATAATCATCATAAACATTTTTGGCTCCTGCACCCACCTTTATTTTTTGATATTACCTTATTGCTACATTTTATGTGTTAGTTTTATATGAGAATTTAACAAAATAAATTTAATTGAGAAGATGCTTCCACCAAATTTTTCAGAGGTATCACTAGTTTTATTTTTGTGGGTGTAAAGGTATAAAATTGTTTTCTAAATTTGTTTGCGTAACAGTTTAGTAAACATTTGTGTTTACATTTTGTTGCTAATTTTTAAATATGCTAACATCTGAGATTTGCACAATGTATTAGTTTATAAATGGGCTGGAATTTTATTAACTGTTAGGTTGTGTTTAAACACATAAATGTATTTCAATTTCATATTGATGAATTTTTTTTTATCCATTTGTGATACTAGATAAAATCACTTATAAGTGAGAGTTTTTTTATTTCTAATCAAAAATCATATTAAAGAAAAATAATTTTTATATTGATTTCTTTATAATATTATGTAGGCAAATGAATTTTTTATTGATATGTGTTTATAAATATTAAAAGTTCAAATTAATATATTTCATGAAATCTAAGTTAAGATTCAATCTCATTTATTAGTTATTCTACTTCTTGAAAGTAGTTTTATATTTTAAATTTCTTTAAAATTACATGTAAGTTTTGAGCTTTTGTTCTATTGAAAACAAGTAACTCTTACCTTTCTGTGTAATAGAATTGAGGATCCATGTGCTACATAATATAATCCTGCCAAAATTATATACCAAAGAAAATGCTTCTTGAAAAGTATGAATAGTCTTGCTTATGATTACACTTGATGTCCTTGTGTCTAGTGCTATTTACTTTGTTTGATTATCTGTGTGTAGAAAGTAACTTTATGTGTTGAAGTTTAGAAAATCAAATTTTTAGTCAACCAACTTTATAATGTATTATAGAATGCAAAACTTAATGCTGCTTTGCCTGTTTAATGTTTGCACATAATGACTCCTGCAGCACAATTCTAGGTTCTGCATTTATAAATATTAAATTTGACTTTTTGATTCAAATTATAATGATCAAACTTGTTTTAAATTTTCACACGAAATAAACGTATTTATGTTTGGCATATTAAGTTAAAGTACATTTAAAATTTTGGCTAAAGTGAATATCACTAACTGCTTGCCAAGAGCAAAAAGAAGCCAATTGTGGTAAAATTTAGTAATTTTTTTCTGGTCACCCCAAATAAATTTACCAAAAGCAATTAATTGCCAAATGTATGTTGGCACGCTTCAACACTTGTCACTTATCATGTGATAAATATCGTGTAAATTGCATCACAGCCTAAGGCAGGGCCATATGGTGCAGTTGCCCCAGGCTCCACATCAAAGGGTGCTCAAAATCAAATTAAAATAGAAGTTATATTACTGTACAATTTATACTCTATCTCCTTGTTGCATTGAATTTCTAATTATTTATGTTTTTCTTTTGTTGTGAAGCAAAGGGGTCACCAAAAAAGCTTTTTCCTTAGGCCCCAAACAGGCTAAATCGGGTCCTGAATTGTATAAATTGCATATTTGTGTATATTCGCGTTTGAATTTCATAATTGTGTTCATTTTTATATATTAACTTGAGAAAAAAATATTTTTAAAAATTTTACAGTAAAAAAAAATAAGAAATTAAATAAGTCATGTACGCAACATCTTTTACTTCACAAGAAATGAGTCATGAGAGTTAAACACACAAAATTTATAGTTCCAATTTGTGCTGTTTCCATTTTCACTTCTAAATTTAATGCTGGAAAATTTTGTTTCTGAAATTCAAGTTTTCTAAATATATCATGAATTGAAATGGACATAAACTACATGGAATTAAATCACATCAATTAACATTTTTCATGGAAATGTTCAACGGTATTTTATGTATGTATCTTTTTTTTATTGCGTAATAATTAAATGGATTTTGAAAAAAATATTTTTACATTTTAATAATTTGCAGAGTTCTAATATCAATTGATTTATCAAAATGATTTTATTAAGCCGATATATAGTTATAAACATGTTTATCAATTCATATACTTTATTTTTAGATATAATGTATCAAATGTAATTTAAATTATGTAAATTAGATTTTTTATAATTACATATGATTTTCGCCACTTCATTTTCTATCTTGTATTATATTTCCTTTAATTTTTGTTTAAAATTATGTTTAAAAAGAAAATATATTTAATTCAGTCACACTGTATAATTAGGTTTGTGATTTTAAAGTGATGTCATCTTAATCTCAATTTCTTATGTAGTTGTGATCCTTTTCATAGAATCAATTGGCACATATAAGGATTGCTAAGCAAACTCCAATACCTACGTCATTCCCAGCTTGGTGGAAAAATAATTGTTAAATATTGTTACTATAACCATAATATTCATTTTTACCAAAATTTTATTAACTACAATACAAAGCATTGGCTTGAACTTTAATACTTTGTTGTAATAGGTGCAACACTTTCTATAATTTTCATAGATACTATATCTCACTATTCTTAGAATGAAAGAATATACTGTTATACTTGTATTGTGGATTATAAACCTAAACATCACAATAAGTATACTCAAATACTTTCCATTAACTGTATTAATTTATTTATATTTCAAGCATTATATTATGCTGTCATTCCTGCTCAGATTATTTTTAATAACTTTCAAACTCATATTTTCTTTCATAATTTCCAAACATAATCTAAATTTAAAATATAAAATTTGAGCTGAAAAACTAAATTCTTAAAATGTTTTCTTTTAAAATTTATAACGTTAATGAAATTTTCTCTTCCTATTAAATGTGTAGCATTAAATTTAAAAATATTTAAAGGGGTCATTAAAATGTGCTTGTGTATAATGCATGTAAACTTTAATGAAGGAACAATGCTGCAAGTTTTCATTAATTTTCAACCTGTCATTTGTTGCTTTATCTAAAAATTTTTCATGTATACTCAATAGTTTAAGAATTTTCTGATGTGAGACAAGATTTGTGTGTCAAATGTTGTGAAGTGCAGCATCAATTATTGCTGTTTTGTAGCATCTAATGTTACTTCATTGATTTCTATTCCTAAGATGGTATATATATATATATATATATATATATATATATATAATAGGAAGTTTACTTTTATTATGGAAAGTTTATAGGGAGTTATCTTTTTGTTACTTCAAAATTTCTGTTGCAATTATATTCATGGCATATTCTTATAAAAGGAATTGAAGGTCTTACATTATAGAAGCTAATACTTTTCAAGATTATACCCATTGCTTGTAAAGTAATTTTATTATTAATTTTAGATAGTCTGATGTATTGCATTCATTGGAAAATCTTTGTTTAGAATTCTTATTTAGCTTTAAATATGTTATGATTTTGTTAGTTTATTTTCTGCTAGAATCAATGTTTTTTTCTTTGCCTGTCTCTGGAAAACTGTATGAAGTTTAATTAAAATATTGTTTTAAATGCTTAGCCATTAAAATTACTTAAAGGAACAAATGCACGAAAAGAGAAATAGAAACTAATTTGTTTCAAATGTATTAAAATTGTTTATTTGCTAATAGATTCAACATTAATTTCTATGTACTAAATTCATTTAAAATTAAATACAGTAAGCACTCATTTTTACGAACCTCGTTTTTATGGCACATTTTTATGAACTAGTGGCTAGTCCCTACCCTGACATTGTAGACACAATGACATTTTTAACTCCCATTTATGAACTAAAATTTTAGAAAATCTTTTTGTGAACTTTCAATTCTGATGAATAGTTTTCTTTCCTTTTTTTATTTTTCATGATTTGATATTTTTCAATTTCTTATTTGATTCCTTTTTATGTAACACCTGAGAACTTGATTTATTCTTGAACAACAAAGGGACACTTGCAAGCATTCCAGACTTTGTGGGAACAATAATCAAAGACATGTGGATATCAGACATTTGAGGGAAAAGAACTGTGGTGCCGAATTCAACTTCTGTTTTACTCATATAAGGAAACAAAGGGGTAAAATTTCTCTCCTTCCAGTACATTTGAACATAGGAAGCCAAAACACTCTTTAAAAGTTTGTGTTCTCTTGTTCTGTAATTGGTTTTGTTTCATTTGTGAAAAACTCAATTTATGAAGTTTTTGTCAAGATAGATTCAGCTGATTCTGTTCAGGATTTGTCGCTGTTGAAGAAACAAACATGTTCATCTGTTGAAGTAAAAAAGTTCAGAAAGTAGACTAAAAATATTAAATAAGACTGAAATTGCCATAAAAATATAAAATTCAAAGGAACAGGGTTATAACAATTTTAAAAACTGAGAAAAAAATCTGAAAAAGGAAAAAGTAGCCTGTCTCTCAAAAATATTGTTGAGAAGCAAAGCATTCTAAACTGGAAAAAGTTTTTCTTGCTTTGCTGAGAAAAATTAGAGGAATGAACATTCCTGTTGATGGTAATGTCACTAAAGAGAAGTCCAACTGCTTTGCTATGAAGCTGAATATAAAAGTTTTCAAAGCATCAGATGGTTAGCTCTAAAAATTTAAGGCAAGATGGTTTGAGCTTTAGAAACTTGTATGGTAAAGTGCAATAAATAATAAAATGAAAGTGTTTTTAACTATGAATCTTATATTGCATGCTTTTCTTATTATATTCTAAATATTTTTTCCAAATAGTATTTTATTTATGAAAAATAAGTAGTTTGGTTAAAAAAACAGATCTTAATATTATACATCATTTTTCTATTTTATGAACTTTCTCTTTTCAAACTGTTTTATCAATCCATACAAGCTCATAAAAATAAGTGTTTACTGTATTAATGACTTTTTGAAATAGAATACCTATTTTTATCAAAGCAAAAGAGGCTGCAAAATGAACTTTGACATGCTTTGTTACTTGTTATGTTTTATCAATGATAATAGAAAAATACTTATTTTTGTTATAATTCATTGGAGATTTATTTTTTTATGTTGACAAAGGTGGTAGTTCAATCTTTCTTTTATATGATTTTAAGTTTTGAAATATTTTATTTTTTTAATGCTCATTGTTTATTATGTTCATTTTAAAAATCTATTTTATCAAAAAACATTTCTTGATATTTGAAAGTAAAAATTTTGTATTTTATTGCAAGTAAAATTTATTTCATGAAATTATTTATTTATATCAATAAAACATATCATAGTGTTATCATTGTTTTATTTATTAAGATTTTTAAGCATATGAAATTCAAAGAATTTATAAAATAGTATGCTTTAAAAATGTTATTTATTTCTAAAAATTTGATTTTATTGAAAATACTTTGAATGAAATACAGATAAAATTAAATATTGATTTTAAAAGCAAATGTTATTGAAGTTGGTATTGCATAAAAAGCAGCTGTAGTTGTGTGATAAAAGCTTTAAGTGTTTATCTTTTGTTATTTTCAAAATACATCATATTTTATGTTATGAAGGATGCTTTCAATTTTATTAGGGATGGGGAAAATATCTTTATTACCATTATTCACATTTGTGAAAGTAATCGTAAATGGTTTTATAGAGGTTAAAAATTACATTCATATATGTTATAACTCTTACTTATATACCAGGATAACTAATTTATTTATGATATAGAGTAATTATTTTCTGTAGAATGAAAAAATGTGACTTAGTTTTAATTTTCACCATCTACCCATTTTAGCAGCCGTTTATAGTTTTCTGGGACAGACTCATTTTGTTGCTTTTTTACAATAGCCTTTTTTAAGGTTCAGTTATGACTATATTGTCAAAGTGCTTTTTTTGGAATGCTGGTGGTTTTACTTCTGACAAGTTCACTGAAGTAAATATTGTTTCTACTCATAATATTGACATTTTGGGCATTGTTGAGAGTGGTGCTTCTACCAAGAATTTGGATTTTTACCGCATAAATGGATACCAGACTTTTTGCTTGCAATGTTCTCATTAGGATGCCTCTGGCATTGTCTACATCAAGAATATTTTTGGAATAATTAATAATACTGGGATTGTTTTGGACTCTCAGCTAAGTTGGAGTACAGCCCGATAGAGTGCTGAGTATTGGAAGCATGAAAAATAAAACACTTTAATGGCTGACTGGTGCTGAATGGGGAGTGACTCAAGATCTACTCTGTGCTACCTATAAATCTTACACTGGGCCTGCTATTGAATATGGTAACAAGCTTCTCATTACTGCCTCTGAATCAACACAAAATAGGGTTGATATTTCTCCCCTCAGAATCTCTTAAACAATATTCTCTTAAATAATGCCCTCAGAATTATCACTGCAGCTTTTTCTACCCCTGTCCTAGCCATGCAGATACAAACATAGTCTTTGGCCCATTGTAGGAAAATAAATGCTCTCAAATTGGTCGAGAGACTGATAAAGACGTGGTGATTTTTGGAATACCTATACCTGCAGATCTCAGATTGAAATCCCAACCTACCATTTTACAATGGACAAAAGAACTGAATGATACTTTTGACATTCCTGTTTCAGACATCTCCTTCCCAAAGTTGGAAATTTTCTTAGACATTTAAACTCGGCTCAGGGTAATTAAGACTTGGTTTTGCCAGTGTGTAAAAAAATCCTACACTGAAATAGAATTGAGGACTGCTGCCTTGGCCACCATTGGTGAGAGGTACCCAGCATCAGACTAATTACATGTCTATACAGATGGTTCTGCTATCGGTGCTGACCGTAATTCTGGCAAGGTTGTTTACTCTTGTAACTTTAGTCTTAGTTGTGCTGTTGTTGCAAATTGCACCAACTATGAGGCTGAAGCCGCTGCTGTGCAAATTGCTTTAACTGAAATTGGAAGAGTTGATGATCTAAATAGTGTGATATTTGTTGATTCACAGTCCACTATAAAAGCTATCACTTCCATCAAGCTATCTAACAGGGAACCAGTTCTTAGCTACCAACTTGCAATTGATGCTTTGATGAATAGGGGACGAAATACTGTCCTGCAATGGATCCTGAGTCACTGTGGATACACAGGAAATGAAATTGAAGACTCCCTGACCAAGAATGGCTCCAACCTCCCACAGCCTGATCTACCTGTTCACTATTACAGTGTTAAAAGAAATCATCGATACTAGATTTGAAGTAATGGGATTTTTAAGGATTTGGTGGAGGAAAAGGTTGGAGTGACTTGACGTAAAATCTCATCCCTCGTAACATACCCAGAGATGTTGGTGTCGCTAACTTAAGAATTAAAACAGGACATAACTTCCCTTTAAAACATTTACAAATTTGGTTTGGTAGACATACCAACTTGCTCACAATGCATTGCCTTTGACATGTCTGGAGATCATGTGATCACTTGTTCTGAACTTAGTGAAATAGTAGCAGTAAACTTTGTTAAAAAAATTTCTTACTTTGTTTGTCAGAACTCTATTGGGCTGCCAGTTTCAGACTAATAGCAGTCATGCCAAGGTCTGGTGTAGGATAAAAATTAAAAAAAAAACATTTTAAAACACTCAACACACACACACATGATTATTATCCCTAATTATACATGTTAAAATATCATGAATTCTACATGTTAACAAAAGTATTTTTTTCAATAAAAATTTAATTTTTCAAACAAAGTATTTCTTTTGGTAATATTGCTATAAAATATTTTTGAATTTACCCTTGCAATCATTTATATCCATAATTTCAATAGTTCTAAGATTCCTGTTAGGCAAAATCAATTGTGACATGTGTTTGTATACAATAAAACCAGATTCAGCAGCTATTGAAAAATACCACATGAATACTTTTTATAATTATAATGATGTATCATTAACTTTAATTTTTTTTATGATTTATTCTCATATTAGAAACATTCTTAGTATACAGGAATGAGCATCACAAATAATGCAAATAAATTTAGTGAACTGAAATTTCTGCAAAATTAAAGTCTTGAAAGTTTACAAATAACATTTGAGACTAGATTGAATTATGATTTTAATATGGTTTCTATAACATTGTTATTAAGTTTTTTAATAGTTGAATGATCATAAATGAATCTTATATTTGTAAAAAGTCTCTGACTGGGCTCATTCTTTCTTTAAAAGGATAAGTTTCTGAAGATATTGGCTGAAAATTGTCCCCAAATATTTCACTGATTCATTCATTCTAATTTACATGATCAGTGCCTTAGTTTGGCATTCTATCAAGTTTATAAAAAGAGTGGTAGCCCAGATAAGATACTCATACATGTACAGAACCAAATAAAATATTTACCTTAATTATGTAATTTATGCTATGTTGAGGCTGTGTCAATTATATTGATGTTTTTATCGTTTGTATTATGTGTAAACATTCTGTATGTAATTAAGAACAAGCAAAATAAGAAGTGAAGAAGTTAAAAATGAAATCTTGTCTAACTTTTTTAGACTTTCCCATCTTTCTTTGGAAAACTAATCAACAAAAATATTTCAAAAATTCCAGTTTATCAAAATTTGCCACATAAAAAATTGGAAATTTTCTGGAGACAGACAAAAGTAAAAAGATTTTTTTAATAACATTCTTATTGATCATATTTTCTTAGAATATATCATTTCTTCATTTATCTTTATATCTCTATAAAATCTTAGTTTCCATTTTTTTTTTAGTGTCATTTATTTTTCTGGTATTTTACAATGCATAATATATATACTAAAAATGAGTTTAGAGCTTATTATATTTTCAATTTTTTAAAATCTTGGTCATCAATTTTTTTCTTTAAATTATATCTTTGTGTGTGCTAAGTACATTATTTTATTATCTTTAAATGAAAACTGATTATTAAATCTTAAAAAAGCAGGTATTGACATTAAATTGTGTGCATAATTTAATCATCTTTTCAGATTTCTGTATTTTCAAATTAAGATGCTCTTTTTCTATAGGGAGGGGAAGATAATAAATAATTTAGGTTGATTAAAAGAATAAGGTTTTCTTAAATATATGAAACTTTTCTTATTATGGTTGAATTTAGTAAACACATTGTGGTTAGCAATTTTTTCTATTAAGATTGAATTCTTTTTAAGTTTACTTTTAGCCTCAATTTTTTTTTTTTTTTTTTTTTTTTTTACCAAATGCGGAGCTTATAGCTGAATGACTAGTTTTCTGACTTTCAACAGTTCTGAGTTCAATATTCGTTTTAGACTAATTAAATTCAATGTTAATGTTGACTGACAAATGCCTATTCTACAAATTATATGAGATTTATGCTTTCTACATACCAAATATTTCTTAAATAATATTGTCCTTATAATTTGCAATTAAAGTTTCTCCATCCCTAGTATATAATAAGCATTTAACCTATTTAGTATTATCTTAAGGAAAGTTTTTGTATTAACTTGTTTAAGTATTTCCTTACAATCTAGATTTTTTTTTTTGTATATGTTGAATGTGTTGTACATAGTGTTAAAAATCATGTATTGTGTATGCCTAAAAATGAAATTAAAATTTGCTGGCTTGTCCTGAGTGAGATATTTGTTAATAGTCAATGTGTGTGTGTATATATTTTCTGATGAATTGTTACAAGCTATAAGGGAAGTTTAATACTTACTCTTATTTTTAAAATTCATGTAATTAAGATTTAATGAGTAAAATTGGTTAATCATATAATTTCCTTAGCTCACATTTAATAAATACTGCAAAAATTTTACTATTTTATTCTTTTTTTACAATGTAATAAAATAATTGTGTACTAGTTTAAATTTCCATTTTTAAGTTCTATATTTGTCAAACTTATATTAAATGGTTAATATTTTATTAACTTTTTGTATACAGAAAGAAAACATTCGCTTTGTTCTCTTTTATTTATTGAAACTGAAACTTGGCTTGTATATTACATGATATAAAATATGATCCTCGTGGTGCAAAATTTGAACAATTGCAAATGTGAGAGATATTAATTTTTATTATTCAGAAATTTTATGAATTTTTACAGATCAATTACTTTTATCCCTTTGATGTTTAATTTATTGAAATTGTGCTTTTTTATTGAATAAATTTTTATCTGTAATCAGATAATTCAAATATCTGTAATGCTATGTGTAGTTACATTAAGTGTGTATTAAACGTTATATAAGAATTTTTTTGATTTTTGTGTGAATTTTTTTAATGTGACATTGAAAATATCATTAAACCTGAAACTGGTATTTGTTTACAATATTACGTTCATCAACTTTACTATTTACATATTTGCTATTAGATCTGATAATTGCTTATGCCAATTTTCATATTTTGTCGGTCATAATGACAATCGATCATTATCTCTTGTATAATCCCTAACATTTATTGTTTTGCTTCTAACTGTATATAGCAATTTATTAGTTTCAAGGATCAAGGTGTTTTATATCGTAAAATATCCTAGTGTTAAAATGGCAAATATGAAAATATAACTCAATGCTTAAACAGAGTTGGAAATTAATTTGGTTAAATCAGTTTTCAACTATCACTATAAAATCAAGGAATAGTTTTACATATTGTTTTATTATAACTCTAGCTAATGTTTCTCAAATAACTAAAGTTTTCTCTGTGGGTCAATGTTTTTAACTGTTATGTGCATATATATTGTATATTTGTACACATGTAATGTGTGTTCATATACATTACTGAGGCTTGCATGTGCATATAAAGAAAATTTGCTACCACTGAATCCTTCGATGAGATAGCCACCGCCGTTTAAAGGTAACAGGTGTTTGTCGAAGCTGTTAGATAGGTTATTGTTTCTACAATGGCTAGTTATCAAGAATTAGTATATTTGAACGGAGCATATAGTATCTCCGAAGTGTGAAATTTTTAGTTTTCCCTACGACTATTTCAAGAGAAATATGAATATGAATTATCTGCTAAAATTTGAAATATCAATCAGTGGTGTGATCGAAAGAGTACCTTGAAAGAACGGCATGACTGAAGAAAATTTTTCAATTAGAAGCACTAGCTGCGAATTTCATTGCTAGGAAATCTACAAGTGTTAACAGGCGATTCAATAAACCAACTTTGATGTGAGCGTTAGGGGCAGAAGATGTAGAGGGGGGTGTACTGTTATTGACTACACAGTTTAAAGCTTTATTGTTTACTCCTCGCCTGAGCCTGCCAACATCACTTTTGGACTATTAATGATTAGAAACACCTTGTCTGAAGTCTCATTTGCAATTGTATCGGTTGGATAGGAGTATGAGGGTATGGTTAAAATACCATGGATTTTACATGTTAACAAAAAGCTTGTTCAAATTCTTGGAGTGTCTATGATGGTATAGGGAATGTACAGTTAAACCCGCCACATGCAATACATTTCTTCGCTAGAACCTGTTGGGCACTAGAAAATCGTACCGTGTGTCGGGATAATTTGACATATTGAAGAAAGTTCAAACAAGCTCTCATTTTTCTTTCAACGGGAGGCTAATGACAGGAAGTAAACAATAGCTTCCTGCTGGCGCGTCTTTTCCCATAGGGTTGTTAAGTATTCTTGTGGACATTTGAGGAAAATATTTACTAAAACTTCGCAGTTTCCGTTTTATTTGTTAAAATGCCTATAACACAAATAATATAAAAATTTACTGAAGCATAAGAGATAAGACTTAATTATAGCAAGTTATGATCATTGAGTACACCAATCAAAAATTATGAAAAATTATAAGGTGATTATAAGATAAATTGATGAAATTTTCCAGCAATGAACAAAAAAAATGCCGTGTTTATTATATGTTCATATCATGTTTATGTTATGTTCATACTAAAAAATATAATGAATGCTTAAATTTCTTTTTGATTTTCCTTGTATTAAAACATGATTCAGTTAATGAATTAAATTTTTCCATTATTGTCGTTTAAACTAAGTGATTATCATCTTTGTTTAAATTAAATGAAAAAAATATATGAAAATTTTAAATTTAATTTATTGAATCCAATTTAGAGTTTTAAATCTTTTATTATCACCAGAGAGAGATAGTTTTTAATAAATCAATAAATGATTTTAAGAATTCTACTGTCAAATATTTCTTATGGAGAACTTTTATAAATGACTCACGTTTTGTGTATTATTTGTACCAAAAGTTAGGAGAAATAATTGTAAATTTTAAATCTTCATACGCTCTATTTGTTGTTAGAAGCCGAGCTGACAGCTGAATGGTTAGTGCTCTTGCCTTCGGTTCAACAGTTCGTGGGTTCGAATCCCACCTTGGCCATGGATATTTGTAGTGGTTCGGAATCCACTTTAAACCGTAGGTCCCGGTCTAATTAGCCCTTGTGTGCAAAAAGTGACCTTTGAGCGACAAACAAACCAATTGTTGTCTTTTTATAATTAATGTCTTCAATATGTTTCTTTTTATAATTAAATGTGTTACCTTATCCAACAAACTTTCTACAATTCTTCATCCATCTTAATATAATTTAAGAAATTTTCATAATCTGAGTATTTCTCTCATCCAATTAAAACATGAAAGATTTTCGCTGCATCAGCCAATATTTTGCATCATTACAATCCAGAACAACAGCTAGCAATGTTTCTGTGCTTAATTTACTCATGTTTAAGCTATGGTATTAAAAAAGATTTCTGATAAATAAGAATAGTGTAAAATATATCATAAAATTAAAGCTTAATAGTAGGTATTACAAGTGGGCAAGTGAGTGAAGCCATAAATACTAAAAAGACAAGTCGTAAGACTAAGTAACTCTTTTAACTTAAGAAATCTTGACGATTTTTGTTTTCAGTTTACGAGGCGTACATTTTAAAACAAAAGCAATATATATTGAATGGCGCCCTTAAAAGAAGCTTCCCCTACTCAGGCAAGCAGGATTCGAAAGGAAAAAATGTATCGTGTGTGATTAATTATTTTCTACCATCTTAACAAATCTAAGCGAAGAAGCATATCGTGCGTGGCAGGCTTTATCCTTATTCTTGTCCATTGCACATTTCAACGGACTTGGACAATTCCTGCATCACGATGTGACACTACTCGTCGAGAATTGTTTCCGATTCGATTTTGACCATTTCCATTGGTCACCAAAGGTCCAGGGCATGAACATTATTGAGTATATACGAGTATGTGGGATGCGCCGGTTAGAAAAGATCTTCACCCAACCTCACACTCGTGGATTTGTACAGTGCTCTGCAGAATTTATGTTAATTGCCTCCAAGATATCTTCAAACAACAGTCTAGTATATGCCACATATTGAGTCACTTCCACCATGCTTTGTTTTTATCCATTGGCTTAGTTTTTATCTATTAATTGAAAAATGCTTTCTACTGAAATATAAAATTTAACTTCATACGATTATATTTACTCTCACAAAAATGGTTGATGAGATTAAACGTAATGATTTAAACCTATTTCTTGCATCTATGTTTACTATGTACTCTAAGGAGCCACGTATAAAATAAAAGTAAAATAATCACTATAATTTTTCTTAAAATTTTATAATCGTTTAAGATTTATTAATATTTTTTATTTATTAACTACTGATTGGACATAAAGTGAAAATTTTCTTATGGCAGAGAGGTAAATCAATAACTAGTGTAAAATATTCTTTACCCAATCTTGATTGGCTCGCAATTGTTTTATTAAAGCAATATGCAATTTCAAATCCCAACACTTTATTCAGTTGAAAACTATTTACTCTAGATAAACCATCTGAGATAAACATGGGTTTGAAATATATCAGGGGTGCCTTTTTACAGTCTAAAAAGGAGAAATTTACTTACCGCAAAAAATATGTATGACTAAAAGAAATAAAAATACACTTACTATTTGTTAAGGAATAAGTTGCTTATATAACATTAGCGCGCACCATGTGTTGATTAGAAAAGGTTTTCTGAAGAAATATCTTTTTATTATGGATTGAAATTTTTTTTAAATATGTATGTTGGAATGTGGTTTATAAATGCATAGTTCTTCGAAGCTATGCTTTTGGATTTTTAATGAAATAATATAGTAGGATAGAGCATTTTTGTTGAACTGCAGACTTGGGCCGCATTGCCAAGTGTGCAGTGCCAAGCCAAGCTATTTGCCAAGTTGCAAAATACAGAAAATCTGTAGCCTGGCCTTATATTGGCTAATCGTGGCTTTGTCTTGGTCAAGTATTGGCAGTCTATCAAGCCAATCCTGGATAGTCTACATTGGACCAATCTAGGTTGCTTAGATAGGGCCAAGCTTGACAACCTACATTGGACAAATCTGGGTGGCCAAGATTGGACCAAGTTTGACTGCCGAAATTGGTCCAACTTAAGCAGTCAAGATAGGATCAGGCTTGTCTGCCGAAATTGGTCCTATTTAGGCAGCCAAGAAAGGATTTTATTTTGAATTACTGAATTAGAAGGAAGCTATTTTAAATTAATGAAATATGCATTTTTTCATTTAAAGCTGTATAGTTGCACCTTTCATTAGTATTATTGCCATGCTTAAAATGTATTATTTTGCATTTCATTTTAAAAAATAAACTCAAGTGACAAATTTGTTATTCTTTTAAGCAATTTTTAAATAATTTAGCAAAACTTACAAATTATATGATGAAAATCAGATTATTATGTAGATTGCTGGCTGGCAGTTTTCAGAGGTCCCTGGATCTGGCGATCATCTACCCTCATTAGATAGCTGGTTCTTGGTTGGTGAGCTATAACTTGAATCTGATTGGCTTAAAATGAGTTTGAAATTTTAATGCACGGGACTATGGTTATTTCATAAAATTTATTTCAGAATTTAAAAAGTTATTGTTTATTAGTTTATTATTTATGAGAAATATATATTTAAATTAAATGAAACTAATAGAATAATAAATAGTAAAGGGATAAATTGAGAGAAATAAGAATATTTACATAAGAACAGGTAAAGGTATTTACAAGAATTTATACACGCTATAATATTTACAAGGTATAACTTAGTCTGCAATACAATATCTCTATCTTTTTTACATTTTATTTATTTACATATACATATATATTAAAAAAATTTTTTATCTGTTTTTATATACATTTAGTCTGCATCTTATTTATGCATTTTTCATCATCATTTTTATTTTTAATAGTTTTCTTTTTTACATATGAAATGAGATGTAACAAGAAAAAAAAATATAAAAAATTCCTTTATCTTTTTAGTAGTCTCTTTTTTTCCATACAAAGAAATAGTTATCAAAGAAAAATTTTCTATTTACAGTTTATTATCAATGAAATCAGATTATTTTGAAATTAACATTCAAAAAGAAAGAGAAGAGAAGTAAAGTAAAAAATAAGTAACTACCATGGAGGAAGTAACCTCCATGGTAACTATTTACTAATGGTGAATATATGAACGATTTAGCATATAAATCTAATTATTCTATATGCCATATTTTAAATAACTATATTAGCAATATATTTGATTTGTTTAATATTAAAAGAAAATCACGTTTCTGTGTATTACTTAAGGGAACTTTCCGCAAAATGTAGAAACGAGCTTCAGCGCTATCTTGCGCAGTTTGGGGGGCAGTCCCTCTTACAGAGACTGAAAGAACTGATTGGTGTATTAAAACTCATAAGCCACGCCAAAGCATACTTTTTTACAAAGAAAAATATAGTATCCAATTTGATGGGGAGCGAATTTTAAGTGGGGAATGAGTAAAAGACCACTTAACAGCAATAGGGATAACGGAGAGATTATACCCTCCCCAGCCTCCTGATTTCCTTCAGCACATTCCAACGCAGATTTTCAGTCAGTTTGTCTTGAAGACTCTTTGTCCCGTCTCGACTGCCCTCAGTCGCCTTCCTGAAACTATGTAAAGCTCAGAAGTGAGGGAAAAGAAAAGCTAGGTCAAAGGTTTGATCAAATTTGACTCCGGAAATATCCGTTGTTGGCTTAGTCAAGCACACACATAATGAAGGAGAAAAACTCTGCTCGGAGATTTTGAGAAGCAATATTATTTTATTTACTTTTCGAGTTCAGCAGAAAAGCTGTACAGATACATAAAAAAATTGAACAATTTTGTTATTTATTAAATGATCAAAACTTAATATCAGTGTTCGAATTAAATTAAAAATATAAAATATACTTATTTTTCTTGATTTAACTTCAGTTTGCTTTGATTTTACGAGATTTGATTTTTTAATGGGCCTTTTATATGAGAAAGCAAAACAGTTGTGGTTTTCTCTCTATGTACTTCACTTTTATAAATATTTTCAAAAAGACAAAAATGTGAAATTTCTTCTCTATCACAATAAAAAGAAAATAATGTGTTTATTTATAACTTTGCAATAACTTTTCTTCCTTTATGAAATATTTCGGTACAAAATTTACGGAAAATTCCGTACATTTGGCTTATATTTTTTATCAATGATTTTTGTAGGAATGGAAAGTCTACCTCTATTTGGATTGATCAGTCATCTCGACATTGTTTCTTGGCATATTTCTAAGTAAACTTTTAAGCCATATAACCTAGTACATAATCCACACTTTTTAGTTCAAATATGGCGATATCATCATTCGCGTATCTGAAGAAGTGAATTCACCTCAATAAAAAATGGAGCCTTTAAGAATTAAATAATCTTCACTTTGTGAATAAGCAAATGAATAATTTTTCAATTTTTTTGTATTAAGTAGAGTTTAGCCAACACCTCCTACAGTGAAAGCCGAAGCACCACTATCTCCCGTCCTGTATGACTCATGCTCTGGAGGCGAAGCTGTTGAACCCGTTTCAATTCTAGTGTCGCCATTTTGACCGCGGATTCATGTTGTTGCTTTACATCTGTAATGGATGGAGTTTTCAGTGTAAACAAAAACAAACCTCAGTTGACCGGAAACTACCTTAAATATTTCCGGTTCTCTCTCTTCTCACTGAAAATCGATGCAATCGCAAAAATTTTTATTTAAATATTTTTAGGTATTTATTTCTGTATAGGAATTTTTTTTATTTTATCCGTTAAAATTATAACTTTTTATAAGAGTGCAATCAGTGGTGATCCAGTAATTTTTAAAAACTTTTTTTAATTCTTACTTATATAATCCTGATGGATTACCATATTTTGCGAGGAATCGCTCTTATTGGCGAAATTAGGATCAATTGTTGATATATCGTAACCCACATTCAAACTCTTGTTATTATTTATCTCAACTGTTAATCATTTTCTTTTTTAATTTTATGCATTTATTCCATATTTTTTATTTTAAACCTTAAATTTACGTTTTTCAGATGAGTAGTGCTTATTATAGCAATCTAGATGATGAATCGAAAAAGCGGTATATCTCAAAATTAACCATTGTTGGGGAAAGATTACCAGATCCATTGGATGAAGATTTAAGAAAATTCTTATTTCAACTAAATAAGTACAAAATGTGGCCTAAAGTTTCTTTTGGGGATGTATAAATGTATCTGGTAGTAAAGAAATGCTTCTATACAAATGAAGCATTTGAAAATTATAAGGCACTGGATTGCTACAATTATTATTTTAATTAAAATTTTATAAAGGAAACTCATATTTTCTATATATATATATATATATATATATATATATATATATATATATATATATATATATATATATATGGAAATATATTTAAGAAAAGAATATTTAGACAAGCTTTAAAATAAATCGCAAAAAATATTTTTTAATGTTAAAAGAAATTTAACATTGTATATAAATTTAAAAAAATTTTTAACATTAAAAGCAATTAAAAAGTAATATATTTGTAATAAGCATTAGATTATTTCGCATATTTTAAACAGAATTCGCAAAACTATTAAATATTATGTTGCTGCCAACAATGTCGCCAACCTAATATTATGTTGGCGACATTGTTAGCAAGCAGGAAGTTTTCTTGATCTCCTCTGTAGTAGCGCCCTCTATTCTACGCTTTACAGAAATTTCCATCCATTAAGGATGGGACTTTGTTACTTTTCTTGTACTTGGTACGTACTGAGTACAGTTACTTTTAAAGTAACAAGTATTTTACCGATTACTTTGTGTACTTGTTACATTTTTTGTGCTGCCATCTATCGGATTAAAACATAATGACAACTTTTTTCACGTTTTATGAATAAAAACTAAATTAGTAATAAATTAATAATTAATTAATAATTAAATATGTAACATTTTGTATAATTTCATAAAATTAATATAATTAATGTTAATTTAAATCATTATCATTTGTAAATAAGCATCTAGTTAAGGATAAATAAAAGCTGATGTAATAATCTATAAAAAATTTTCTTTTTATAAATGCAACATTTCAATAATGGCAATTTTTGTTTTTCCTAAAAAACTTTAATTTTTAGTATGAAGCAATTAAATATAAGTTATTCCCTCAACAAACAGTTTTTCAGTGAAAAATTTTGAACTTATATATTTTAATAAATGTATTTCTTTCAGTATAAAAAATCCTAATCTTTTGTTATTTACATTTTTTTTAGAATTTTCATCAGTTCTAAGTAAATTTTCAAATTATTCGATTGTAATTTTCAAAGTTTAATTAAAATATTAAATTAGTCGTGATAATATAATTTCTATTTTGCAACCAAATCATCAACTTAATTTTTTGTTTTAATTTAGTAAGATTTTCCAATTATATAAATGAATTTTTATAATTAAATATCGAATAATTTGTAAAGAATCACAAAGTGGGAGGATTAATCAATTACAAGGAGATTTTTTTTTAAATTTGCTTAGAAATATACAATTACTTTTAACAAAAATCAAATTAAATTTCTTATATTTTTTTATTATTAAACATTGATGAAACAATTATAGCAAAATTTTTTGATACCTAATAGATAGTTACTTATTTTATAAATGACGTTTATTTGTTTATATTTTTATGAAATAGATAAACTAGATTTTCTAAAATAAAAATTGCCTTAACTCACATATCTTGCTTCAGTTTCCTGAATCTTAATTTATGGATAAATAAAGTAGCTTTGCAATTAAAACTGTATTAATACTTTTTAAGTGAATATCATCATCATTCATAAAGTAACTTTTATAGTAACACAGAAATTCCTTAAATATCAAAAAATGTAAAACTGTTTTACCAATAATCTAAATGTTATGTTGTTTTAATATAAAATATTAAGTAAAATGTAATGTTTAATACAAAATACAGGAACTAAAATGCATTATTTTATTTACATCAAACTGTAATTTAAAAAATACACATGATGGTATAAATAAAGATAAAAAGTAAAAGTTGACTTAATTAAAAAAAATTTTTTTTTCATTTCGAAGTTCATAATTAAAATGAATAAACAACCTTTATTACGTTTCAACGATTTTTTAAATTATGTTGTGATAAATTTCGGTTCATTTATTTAAATAGAGTTATATTATATTTTGTGCAGAAATTTATGCAAAAAGTAATTTTTTTTTTACGATTTAAACTGAATTTACCGACATAAATCTGAACTGAAAACTTTGTTTTATAAAAATAAAGGTAATTTTTCTCAATTTAATGTGCTGGCGTATATTTTAATTTAGATGCTTGATTCCCAGTTATATTATTTTGAGATAAGCTAGAAATACGTATTTTCTGATTAAAACTCTAAGCGAAATTTAGTTTTTCTATAAAACTACTTAATATAACACATCTTAATTAATTTGCTTAAATGCAGCTCATTATGAATAATGAGTGAATATTTTTTATTTTTTAACAGGTACTTACATTCAAGAGTAAAATTCTATATTTGAAATACAAAAAGTTCTCGAAAATTCTCAGAATTCAGTGTTATTAATTATTTTCAAATATCTTTTCCTGTTTCCGAAAATCATCCCCCAATCATACCATTTAAAATTTTAAATACGAATTGAAAACATGCATTTTTATTTACGTGAACAATTTCCCCTAATTTTGTTTTCTCATTTTCAGAACAGCCATTTATGTGATTATATAACTGCCTAATTTTTAATGGTAAAAATATTTTTGAAGAGAAAAAATTTTTAAAGTAAAAAATATTTAATTACTTTTAGAAATATTTTTTTAAAAATTATCTTTAAAACTAAAATATAGTAAAAAAAATTCCATTCACTTTTTGTTCAAGCCAATAGAGTAATTTTGGAAACAATAATCAGATTTAAAAAATTTAATTAAAAGTTAAAAAAATAATAAGAATAATAAGTCAATAAATATGGAATAATATATAAAAAGAATATCAGGCTTTTTCCTTATATTAAAAAGTGACATATTTAAAACCGGAAGTATAACCATTAAATAAATGTGCTACGATTATTTATTTTCCCAACTCATTTATTTTACTAACAAAAAAGAAACAAATGAACTTGCTTTTTTTCTTCATTTCGCAATAGAAATTCATTATGTACTCTCTCCAGCCAACACTCTCTCCTAAAATACATGCACCTCTAGGGAGTGTTACTTCAGCCCAAAGAGATTTTCTAATTCCCAAGAATCAATCTTCTATTTTCCAGTTAAACCAGCATCTCATTTCTCTTCTCCTACCCACCCTTATTTCCCAAATCCTGACACAATCTGCTAATTCGTCCGTCTGTAACGATATATCGATGACATTGTTACTTGTACTCGCTCTGTCATTGGCTCTTCCGTACTTGTTACATTCAATCAAGTACACTTATTACTTTGTAACAACCACGCACTCACGTACTTGCTTGTTACTTTGTAACAACCACGTACTCACGTACTTGCTTGTTACTTTGTAACAACCACGTACTCACGTACTTGCTTGTTACTTTGTAACAACCACGTACTCACGTACTTGCTTGTTACTTTGTAACAACCACGTACTCACGTACTTGCTTGTTACTTTGTTACAACCACGTACTCATGTACTCGCTGATTACTTTGTAACAAGTACGTACTAACGTACTTGCTGATTACATTAAAACAGACACGTACTCGCTCTGTCTTAGAAACTGGTCAAGTACATTGTACCTGCAACTGTCTGAGGATACTCAAATTCGCGCTGGCTTTGTTACTGGAAGTACTGAGTATTTGGAAGAAAAAGTACTGATTACAGATTGTTACATTCAAATACTGATTACAAAATACTTGTTACAGGTATTTCTTCCCATCCCTATCTGTAATAGATTTCTTTCAGTTTCTAGTGATTTTATTCTCACCATGCCTTACAAATGTTCTGTGGTTAACTGTCGTGGTAATTACGACAAAACTCAAAAAATTAGTATTTTTCGATTTCCTAAAGAAGAAGAAATGCTCAACAAATGGCTTAAAGTCATTCCTCAAGAAAACTTGAATGTTACTAAAAATTCCAGAGTAAGTTTTTTGCTTATATTAAATATAGTTATATTATAGTAATAATCTTCTAATATTAAATAATAATTATTATTCGTGTATAACTTTAACATGTCGAAGTGTTTTAAAAGTAAAATTAGTTTTAAATAAATGTCATATATACAAACAAAACAGTTAAAACATGCTTATTTACCATGTAGTAATGTTAGAATTCTCCAGTTTCAATGGTATTTTTAATATTAAAGTCGTATCTTTCGTTAAATTATGAAAATGAATTATATATTTTAAAATAAAAACGGAAATTAATATTATTAATCCAGATATTTGAATAATTTGATATCCTTATGGTCTGTTTAACAGCATAAAAATTTTATAATTGTGGTCTTATTTTTTAAATTAACTTAATGTAACATAGTTTTGTGTCAAATGATTGGATAATTCTTTTTTATTTTAAATAGTTAATTACTACATAAGTGAAAATATTCATCTGTCATCAGTTTATAAGAAATAGCTGTGCAAAATTTTTTAATGCATTAAGTAATATAATTTGTAATAGTAAAATTGTAATAATTTTTTTATTTAATTTCACTTTGAATTATTAATCTACAACGTGTATTATGTATTTTATATCACTAGAAAAAATTTATGATATTATTCGACAAAATACAATTTACATCCTGAAACTGTGAATGCACTTGAATAAAAATTTAATAAACTAATACATTTTATTGAAATTTAATGATTTTTCAAATTCTTTAAATACAAAATAATTTGTTAAACAACTTTTTATTTTTTAATTGAAACACTGTATTAACTTCTCTTGTAAATGAATGCAATTACAAATTTTGGATATTTTTATCAATACATTATTTCTTGTTCCATAGATTTGTGAAGTTCATTTCGTGGAAACGGATATTCAGAGGCTTTCGGAGATTTATGATGAAAAATCCGGGAAAAAATTCGTGTTCCTTTACCTAATCCCAAATTAAAAGCCCATGCAGTTCCATCCAAGTTTCCAAATTGCCTATCTTATTTTTCTGCAGTAAAAATCCATAGAGATGAGTCCGATTTCAAGAAATTCAGGATAGAAAATAAACACACATCTGCTGCTATTCAAGAAAGCCTTAAGACTAAAGAGTTATATAAAAAAAAGTTTTATTTCAATTCTTTTCATGAACTGACGAACTGCTTAGAAAATGTTGTCATCGATTCTAACTGGAATATCATAAAAAATGATAATTTTGTTATGTTTTTATTTGTAACATCTACTTCATGTCCAGTATTAGAAGCTGCTGTCACCATTGACAAATCTTTATCTGTGGTAAGTACAATTAAAAGTGTTAAACTTGACAAATTAGATAATTACATTTTTCCAATGACTACCAACAACATTAATGTTATATTTGATGTTTTAAAATCTGTTGAAAAATGTATTGTTGATGATAAAGAAAAAGATAATTTGCTTAATTTACTTGTACATATCATTGATGAATTAAAAAATGTCTATATGGATAACAAAAATTTACTGGATTTTATCAAGGAACAAATTTTATTATCACAAAGTTCTAAGCATCATCGGAGATATTCCCCTCATTTTTTAATCTTTTGTGCTTTGCTATATTCAATATCACCTCATTCTTATAAATTTTTACGAAATAGTTCTTTTATTATGCTGCCTCATCCATCTACATTAAAACGTTTATTTATTAACTATGCAGCAAATCCCTTAAAAGAACAAAGTTCTGATAATTTTTTATCTTACATTAAGTATAAATATATGCATTTAAATGAAAATGATAAGACAGTAGTTTTAATGATGGATGAAATTTACATAAAAGCTGCTGTAGAGTATAAAGGTGGTAATGTTATTGGTTTTGCTGCAAATTCAAATGATGTGGCTACCACTTCTTTTTTCTTTATGCTTCAAAGCATTCATTCAATGTATAAAGATGTGGTACATATATATCCTGTTAAGACTATTTCTGGTGATTTGTTGCATGCAATCATATTAAAAATAATAGTTGGACTAGAAAATATAGGCTTTAAAATAATGTGTGTTAGTAGTGATAATAATGCCATTAATAGAAAGGCAATGTCCCGGTTTTCAAATCCCCCCAAACTAAAAATTAATTATAATCATCCCGTTGATAATAACAGGCCTTTATTTTATGTTATTGATACTGTACATTTACTAAAAAATATAAGAAATAATTGGCTTAACCAAAAAAATTCAGATAAAGCTTTTTATTTTCCGAATTTTTGTAACTCAGTTTCTGAAGAAAAATTAAATACTGCTTCTTTTAATACTCTAAGAAAATTACATGAAATTGAATCTACAAATATAGTCAGGTATTGTCACACACTAACAACAAAATCTTTATGTCCTTCAAATTTGGAAAGACAAAATGTGAAATTAGTTTTGCAATTTTTTAATAGACATTGTTCAGAAGGACTAAAAGTTGCCGGTCCCATTTATGATTTATTAAATTATGAAGGAACAGCAACATTTATCAAACTGATATCAGTTTGGTGGGATATTGTTAATGTGAGAACATTATATAAGGGAATTGCAAAAAAAAAAAATGAGTATCAACAGCCACTCACTAATTTACCATCAGATGTTTGGTTAATATTTTTGCAAAATTTTTCCTTGTGGCTCGAGAAATGGAAACATTTTTCTTCAGACACAGGAAAATTAAGCTTTGAGACTCATCTAGCTTTGACTCACACGACCAATGCTATTATTGAAATTGTATATTATTGTGCAAAAAAATTAAATTTGAATTTTCTATTGACTGGAAAGTTGCAAACCGATTCTTTAGAAGAACGATTTGGACTTTATAGGCAATTAGCTGGTTCTCAATACAATGTATCGCTTACCCAGATTTATGAAACAGAAAATAAATTAAGAGTTCAAAGTTTAATTTCCTTGACACTAAAATCTCATACACATGGAAATATCATTGTAGAAAACTTTGATGATGAAATTCATAATACTTTAATTTTAGATAGCATTGAAATAATAAATGATTTAAATATAGTTATATGTAATAATGATTTAGAAAGCATAAATCATCTGTCCACAATACTAACCTATATAGCTGGATATTGCACCCATGCTTGTTTAAAAAAAATTAAGTGTGAAACCTGTAAGAGTTCCCTCATTAAAGAATATGATGAATTAAGCGATGATAGTGATATTTTAATTCAAAGTATGAATACAGGGGGATTGAAGTTTCCTATCAATGAAACAGTAAAATTTATAAAAATTAACTATTGCGTAGTTGTTAAACTATTGTCGCAAGAATTTGAAAAACAGTTTATGCAATGTAAAAATCAGAGGTCTCTTGCATGCAACATAACATTATATAATCTTAGATTATTAGAAATTTATTTTCAGTTTGATTGTAATAAACATGATGTGTATAATATTATGAAAATTATTGTGTATGCTTCAACGAATACTTTACTAAAAGATTACTGTAAGAAAGTTAATGATGATCTGATAAAAATGAAATGTAATAATGCAAAAAAGAGCAGAAAATTAGAAATATTTAAAAAATGATTTTGTGTACTATGTATTTGAAAAATATTGTATAATTTATTGTTTTCAATAAATATTTTTCCCCATATATTTGATTGTTTATTTACTGTGTAAAATATTAGATAAAATTTCATGTTGTTTACTTTATCAAAATATTTTTAAGACATGTTAAGGTGATACATAAATTTAAGAAATATTTACCAAAATATGAATTATAAATCTTCATTTTAAACCCTCAAAAACTGTTTGTGACAAAAATTTATACTTATCTAATAATGTCTATTCATATATTAAAATTCACATATTTTTAAACATGCTCATTAAATGTTGAACAGCATATCAAATAATAGAAATTTCCATGTACACATTATTTTAAATTGCTAAAAATAATTATTTTAAAATATTTTTTATGAAATTTAAATTTAGAGAATAAAAATCTTTGGACAAATTAGTATTTTCTTCATTATTAGTAAATTAATGAGTATTTAAAATTCTAAACAAATGTAGAAATCATTTTCAGAATGTTAAATTTTAAACTATGTAAAAATAGAAGTATTAACTATAGAAAAAATGTCAGAAAATTATATAAATTCATGTGAAATTTAAAATTGACAGGGATGACAAATGTAAATTATAATTATAAATTTAATATCTTTAAATTAATTATTTTATGTAAAAAGGATTACATTATAGTACAGTAAGCTCATTTTGAAAATTTCATAATGTCTTTTGTATAGTAAATTCATTTTCCATTCATAAAAAAATTCTCCCTCCTTCACTGTGTTTTTAATTAAAACGAAGTGAAAATCTTTTTAAGACCAAATGTTTTTCCCATCTAAATGAATAAAAACTCGAAGAAAAGGAGTAAGGGAATTTCGGGTCCTCCTCCAGAGCATGACTCATTCTTTCACTGCAACGGCTTTCTACTCTAGGAGGTGTTGGTTTAGCCTCTTAACAAATTAAAATAGAATGTATGTTTCTCAATAAAATCACATAAACGTCATAAAATGTTTTGAATATTTCATTCCTCGAAATGTCGTAAAATAGTTTAGAGTCTTACATTTCATCTAAATTCAATGTAAATAGCATTTTAAAATTTCTTAAATTTTCTTCATATGTAATAAAATTCTAGAACTTCAGGTATCCAACATCAGAGCTCCAAGCTTGCAGCCAAATTTATATCTTTAAATATTTATTTTTATATTAATTCTTAGCGTATTTATTCTCATTTTAACTCGCCTAAAATCATAAAATTTTGAAGATAATGATCTTACAATGTTCATTTTAAAAGTATCAAGCGACAATTTAACTATACATTTTTCTCATCTTTAAATATATAAGTAAGTTCTCTCTATGTATTCAAATTTTGTCCTTTCTCTTTCTTCCTTCTAACTAAAGTATGTAACTGATTGTAAAACTTCTTCGGTGTCGGTAACTCATGTTTAGCAATTACGTCAAGAATTAGCGCATTCAACTGTCTTTTTAGCAAACGAAATTTGGATCTGTCTTCCTATACTACACTCAATTCCAAAAGTTAAGCACGAAGATTTAAAATGATTTGTGCAAAAAAGTCAACAAATACTGATTTGATTGATACAAAATTCGACAGGAAAGTAACATATATTTAGGCATAAATTAAAATCAATAATTATATACAGAAATGAAAACTATTAAATTTTTGTAAGTTATCAGATAATGACATACTGGAGATTTAAACAAGATTATGTTTAAAGTGAAAATAAACAGCATAAAATGAAAAAAAGGACATTAATAAGGTATGTGATCTCTCCTTATCTGTATACAATGTTTACACCTTGTGACCATGATTTCAATTAGGTGTCAACCATCGCAGAATTTAGCAATAGGCATACTTGTAGAGTAATTTCCAACTCAATAAGAGTGGCTGGAGGTGGGAAACGTGAAGATACAGCATGGACGAGAGCATCCCAAAGATTTTCAATGTGATTAAGGTCAGGCGAATATGCTGGCCATGCCATACGCGCAATCCCTTCACTCTCCAGGTAGTCATCGATGATGACAGCTCTATGGGGACGTGCGTTATCATCCATTAAAACAAAAGTAGGGCCAACTGCTGCAGCACACAATCTCACAATGAGTTGTAGGACTTAATCTCGATACCAGACAGCCGTCACAGAACCCCGTTTAAAGATGTGCAGGTCGTTGCGATATCCTAATGAAATCTCTGCCCACACCATAATGCTCCCGCCTCGGAATACGTGATGTTCGATGATGTTTTGGGGCTGATAGCGTGTTCCTTGTTCACTCCATATCCTTATATGCTTGTCATCTGGCTTCTGAGCAAATCGTGACTCATCAGTAAACATGACATAGCCCCAGCCAGACAGTCCAATTGACATGCTTCCGGCACCACTTTAATCGTGTCCCTCTCGATTGGACGGATTGACAAACACAACCTCGAGGTAACCGGGCTTACAGTCCACTCATATGTAATCTTCGGTGTACAGTAGCTGCAGATATCACATTACCAATGGACGCTGTAACCATAGATGTCACTTCGTCGGACAACTGTTTGTGTGGCTTAGAATTGTTTCCATAAACGTGAAATTATACAATGATGAACGAAAGAAAATAATAACATATGAGATCTACTGTCCTGCTTCAATACGCCCCGCAGCACGCCAGGGCTCAGAATCTTCCATTCGTCTTCTGGAAGTCATAGAAACACGTATGTCTTGAAAACAAATTGTACGAAAGTCTTAAACACCTTCTATTAGCACTTACAATCAACTTCTGTAACCCTTCATAAAGCTGGCATATTTTTTGCATATCTCTTGGCATGAAAGCGCGATTGGCTATTACCTAACATATTTGCATACTTCCATCTACCTCTGCAGCGATTTGCATCCTCTTCAATTCTGATTGGCTTCCGGAAATTAGCTTAACTTTTGGAAATTAGCTTTCCGTGCTTAACTTTTGGAAGTGAGAGTATTTACAATTGCAGTAAAAATAAAATGTACAAAAGGCAATAAAGAAATAAAAACTCATGTAGAAGTATTTTATATGAGTGTTTCAGAATGAGACTTTCGGGCAGCACTTGTTTCATGGATTTCCTCCTCATTTCGAAAGAACCATTTTCTTCCGATCAAGTTTCCTTCTGTCAATGGTAAGAGATTCCGGCTTTTTGTGTCCGCAAGTCATAAAATTTGAATGTAGTCAGGGCAGAAGTGTTGTGCTCTGGGCAGCCACACGTAGGTCCAAGATCTCCCCAGCCCAGACAAGATCCTGCAATTTATATCCAAGCTTTCCCCCAACATCTGGAATTCCATATGCAAGCAATAAAAATGACGTTATTTTGTATAAAATATTGTGTTAAATTTTTTATTTGTTTTTCCGGTTGAGGAAGAAGGAAGCTTAATAAATATTTGTTTTACCCTGGATATTTAAAAAATCAAAATGGACTGGTAAAGGTAGATTAGAAATAAAGCAATTTTTTAGATCTATTCTTGTAATTGAGCTGATTAATAAGGGTCATACACAATGCAAATGATAAATCTGAATAATTAATAGAAATCGTTGTTTTATGAAAGAAAACGTGAAGGGACAGATTTTATAAAATTATAAAACTTTAGGAAAGTAAATTTATCAAAAATTACTAGATTGTTGTTAGATATAAGATTTTATTGATAGAAAATAGGATAAATCTCAAGGAAAATTATTATAGAATATTGAGATTTAAAAAAATACTTAACTTTCCAAAAGTGGCTTTTAAAGTTGTTTTTTTATTATAATAAATTTTCCCGAATGTCCTATCGATCTCATACGTAATATCTCTGCCGAACCATTCGATTTCAGTAATATAAAATTCGCAGTAAGTGTGATATATTCCAACAGAGAATAAAAAAAGGAGGATACAATTTTACAAATGTATTATATTTAATGCATGTTAAATTTTTAATTTTTAGAATTCTAAAAATGATTGTAATGACTCATCACGTGCAATTTTTAAATATTAGAATATATTTTGTACTTATAAATAAAGATTTGATTTTGTTGCATTGATGTCATATTTGATTTAATAAAAGTGATATTTCCGATAATCTGAGAATCTTCTTTAACGCATTTGTTCAAGAATGTTTCCCAATTTCCTATATTTTACAAGTTTCGTAATAACCAATAAGAGGGATATTCTTCCTAACATTTTACATTGTGTAAGGCCAATGAACATATTTATTATTGTCCCAAAGATCATTAAAAAACTGATACGTACTCCGATTTAGAAAGGAATGCTTTCACTTATCACAAGCAACCGAAACTTAGCAGAAATAACCTCAAAATCAGAAGATATATATATATATATATATATATATATATTAAATAATAAACACACATAATTTTTATATTTTTCATGGATAACACTAAATATGCCATAAGTTTTGTTGAAATGTTCAAGTTAATTCTGCATCCAAACTCAGCAATCAATAACCTTATGATCAAACATAAAATTTTAAAATCAACAAATTTTAATAAAAAAGTTTTTTTTATAAAATAATTTTTATAAAAAAAGATTTAAAAGTATGGAATTGGTGAATTATGCAATATCTATATGTACTGCAGTATCCATATCATCTAAATATACTTCTTGAAAAATTATATCAAAAATATAAATAAAGAATAAAAAAAGTTCACTACACATTACAAATATGTAATTTTTTTCAATTGATTCAGCTGTTTGAAGTATATATATATATATATATATATATATATATATATATATATATATATATATATATATATATATATATATAATGTGTATGTTCCATATAAGCCCATCATTTTTCGTGAAAATTACTGCAGGACCACTCTGGTAAGATAAAGATTCGTCACGGGGAAATCCTCAGAGCCTCTCGTATATTGTAAAGGGGAAAGAAATGTCCCTTCTCGGGCCAATTTTGAAGTATATTTTTAACAGGAAGATACTGGATACTAGAAACATCCGCATCGTTTGCTGGGGATGAGGGAATGGAACACACAAATTATCTTCTGGAACTGTGAAAAACCAAATTTTAAACTTTAATGTGTGAAAAGGAACTTGTTGACTAAAACATGCAAGTGATTGGATTGATTATTGGAACAACCAAGTATTCATACGCATGTGGGCGTTGCTAATTTTCGCAAAAAATTTTAAGTTTACTAATAAAAAAGTAAGTTTTAGAAATAAAAAAAATTCTATCATAGATAAAGTAAAAAAAAAAAATGTGTAATAGCATTTATAAATATATTTACAACAGAAGTCTGTTTTTAAAATTTCTAAATTCTTTACCTTTTATAAGTTATTTAGATTTTAAGCATATTATTAAATTACTTAGCCAATTTAAAAATAGTTAAAATAATTTTAAAAATAAATTTCAAAACAGAATAAATTATTATTTTTGAGCATTATGGAAACCTACAAAAAGTGAAGGTCTAGCAATAATAGAACTTGAGAAATAAGTATTTAAATTTCTCTAGACTTAACATTACATCTCGTTTTCAATATAGCGTGGAAAGAGTCCCAGTAACACTCATTAACTCTAACTGTCAATTTTTGTGTATAATCGCATTTTTATATTCTAAACTATTTTTATTTCACTAAATAAATGGTTCTTTTCTATTAAGTAAATTCCAATTAAATTAAAATGTACATATTTTTTCTATAAGGAACTAATGAAGTAAAAAAGAATTTCTTTTAAATTACTAACTTTTAATGAATTGCTGTATACCTAATAGAAAAATATCAAAATTTGAATTGCACTTATCTAAAAATATTCTATTAAATGTTAACTACTGTGTGCTTCTCTGAATATTTTAACTTTAGTTCACATCTCGCTGTCAGACAGATATTATTATTTTTTTTTTTTTACATAAGAAACAACATAAATAAATAAATCCCACGCATTATTTGTTAAGAATTCAACATTAATTTTGAACAAAATTTGCCTAGTTGTAGAAATATTCTATCTTGAAAATATTAACTAGACAGTAGGACAGTTTATTCTAAAACTTTTATTTTGGAAAATGCAAATATTTTTGCAATATAGACTGAGTAATGTTGTTTTTCTGAAAACTTTTTGTTTAGATTCCCCTTATTGAGAAAAAAATGCAATGCAATGCAAAAAAAAAAAAAAAAAAAAAGTGAATGGATGTGTATTTCTATTTTATAAAGAACCCTGAATAAAAAATTAAGACCGGAAAAAAGCTGCAAATGAGCCGCTTACTTTGAATCAAGAATTGAAAATGTTCATGTTATTGTGCATTGAGACATATTTCATCAAGAAATCGATATGCATTCCAATGGTATGGGACTGATATTGATAGGTTTGCACTGTTGGAGCACAGCAAGCTAATAGAAACTGCGAAAAGTTAGCTTTCTAAGTTTGTAAAAATTTGATTGAAAATTATGATGAGTTCTCTGCGGATGGTATCCTCTAGGAAATCCGGCGTTTAAGATTTTTAAAAACTGCAAAAATTCCAATAGATGAATCTATTAGTTGAACTTCTTTAAGAATTTTATAGTTTATGATTGATAATATATGAATTTTCTGACTATTGCCACACATAAAATCTGACATTAGCATTAATTTTTTTTTAAAACTTTACGGTTGTTACCTCGAGTATCACAAATCACACTGATTAGCTGTTTTTTTATAATTCATTTATATTAATACACAAGGCTTAAAGGTTGTCGCTCATCTCATGTGGCGTCTCACCTTCAGTCACTCCACAACACTGACTTAAAACCATATTTTGATTCTAGAAGGTCACTCAAAGTTGGAGGCCGGAGCAGTGTGCTTCATTCTGGGAGGAGTTTTTCGAAATTCTAATTAATTAGCTATCTTAGATCCATTATGACCGGAAAATGGCCCTCTGATTCTTAGCCCTTTTATTAATACAATATGGTGTAGCAAAATGTATTGATTTTGATGCTTATAAGATCACTTTTTTCTATACTGTTAAATCAGATACATCAGAATAAAATTTATAGTTACCAGTTTCTTTTACACTACTTTGTACTATAATAATGATTAAAAAAATTATACATCAGATACTATTAATATGACAAATAAAACTATTTTATATTTGTCAACAGTTCAGATCATTTATAAGAAAAGAGGAGACAGACCAGCTCTCATAGACAACAGCAACAACATTTATTTAACAAATAACACAAATAAAAAACAATTAATAATTAATACAGGAATTTTAGTAGAATAGTGTGGGTATCGTTTTATCAGTTATTTAATCATGTCCTTCCTGCTTGGTACTCAAGTGCCGTCTGCCGTTTGAACCCTGAGCTCAGGGGCAGTTGATGCGCATGTGTTAACAATATTGCACATTAAACTAACTCATTAATAAAATTTTTGTTACTTCATACATAAAAAATTATAAATTAATTAAAGCAATTAAAGACAACTAATTGAGCAAAAAATTGGTTCTTTAATGTTTTTTATTTTGATGGACAATTGTCCATTGTTCATTTAATAACTAATTTTGATATAATAATTTTCATGATTTATTACATATAAAACTAATTAAAATTCTAATGTTCTAATTGTAATAAATTGCGAAAATTAGTTCATTGTGTTTTATTTCCAGGATAGAATATTGTACACTTTGCTGATCAATGTTAGTTTAAGTTTAAATGTATAACCTAGATTTATATATGTGTGTGTGTATATATATATTCAAGAGATAGTCAATGTACAGATAAATGCTTTTATTAAACAAAGTAAAAAAATGTTGTTTTGAGTGTTACTATTTTATAGCTGGAGAACTAAATTGTTGATTGGGTCACTTTATCATTCTCAGCAAAATTAGTAATAGATAAAATGTCTTTGAGACCTTAAAGATGATCAAATTCTATTTTTCATAAGAAAGTATTAAGTTATGTTTACAGAGTAAGTATAATTTATCTTCATATACTTTATTTAATTCATATCTATTTTTTATAATCTTCTATAATCAAGGTGAGATTCATTGCAAGTTTACATTTAATGATAAAATTCTTACCAGCAAATGAAAATGGTGGTACATAAAACTTGGGAAATAATATGCAGTAATGATTTCTTGACTTGCATTCAAAATTATAGAAATTTTTGGAAGCATATCTCAAAATTGTAAAGAGGCATTCCATTTTTGATTTTGTAATCATTAGGGATCAACACTTCCAGTTTACTAAAACTTGAAACATGTAAAAAAAATACTTTATTAAATATTTTAAAAATAGGTTCATTTAAAAAATATTAAATGGTTAATTAATAATTAAGATTTTTGAAAATTAATCATACTCTTCTATATATATATATATATATATATATATATATATATATATATATATATATATATATATATATATATATATATATATATATATATATATATATATATATATATATATATATATATGCCTTGACAGGATTTCGCAAAAAGTTTGCATGTTATATATAAATATTGTGTTTTTCATAATTTTACCAAATATGTGAGCTTTAAAGTTAATCATTGTTTTTATAGAATAAACTTTGATTAAAAGAATATAAAACAAAATTTTTTTAACAAAATGGTCAATAACAATCTATTTACAATTAAAAAAACTACTAATCCTAAAAACAGAAACAGAATTTATTCATTAAATATTTTTCACATAGCTTTCAAGTTGTAGAATTCGTAGAGGAAACAGGTGATAAAAGCGTGGCTGTTGTCGCATCTAATTGGATGGATGGAAATATGTGTTACTGGCCTCCTTATAAGACGCCTAACAGAATTAGGCGTGCTATTGAAGACTTTGAAGTTCCTAATGAAAATTGGATGAAGGTCTCATGTCGTTGCCTATTTTCTTGTGGTTTGTTATCATCTTGGTTTTATTAGCTATGATTTATTCATACTTAAGTTAGTTATATTTTATAATTACTGTGTTCATCATAAATATTATTACATTTTTGAAAAATTCTGTGTATTTTTAAATTTTATTTAATAAGGAGATTAATAGTTTTTTTTCCTTGTAAGATGTGGATTTTTTTAAGTTTAATTTTAATATTTATAATTTTTCTTTTTAGTATTTTCTTATTTTTGTATAATAAGGAAAAACTTGTGAAAACTTTCAGATACATATACAAGAGCTCGCAAGAGACTGAGGGATGCTGAAGATACTACAGATTTAGCATCTGAAAGTTATGAACATTTGAAAAAATCTAGAGCAATACGACATAAAAAAGCTTTATATTCTTCAGAATCATCTGATTCTGAGGCACCTTCCCAGTCACTGATATCGACTGGGGAAAAATCTTCATTATTAGAAGATTATAATATGAAGAGTCTCTTTGTGAGGCAAAAACCTTTATCATCACCATTATTTACTCCCACTGGTAGATTATCCAGCAACAATAACCAAAGGCTGGATTCACATTATATAGTCAAATGTTCTTGTGATAGCAAAAAAAAAAAAAATGATGGTAAAAATCCCTTTTAAATTATTCTGAGAGTTATTTTAAAATTAATTGGTTTAATACTGGAGGGCAGTGCCTTCTAAATGCATTCTTTTTGTTTTTATTTAGAAAATTATCATTAAAGTTCTCTTTAATGTTGTTTAAAAGTCATTCTCTTATTTTTCTATTTAGCTTTCCAGGAGAAGGTTATAACTTTACTTTTAAAACAAGAACAGGCTATAAAAGACCTTCAGGCTGAAATTCAACAATTAAAATCAAAGTCCAGTGATGTTGGGTTACCTACTATGTGTGAATTTTTGCCTTTGCAAGGTACACAAGATATGGATGCTTTTATTGTTTACTTAGCTAATGAAGATAATTTTAGAAATTTAGTGAGTATTATTTGATAAATAACAAAAAAAAATTAATAAAATAAAAAGTAATAAAGTTTTTATCCAAAAATGAAAAAAAGAAATGCCAGTTTCTTTGTTTTACTAGTTGATCAATGATAAATTTTAAGGAGTAAGCCAAAGCAATATATTAATATAAGTTATCATGCAGATTTTGTAATATATATAACAAAATAATATACAAATATTATATTGAAGAAATATGTGTTGATCTATTTTTTGCAAAAAAAAAACTGTATTTAAGTTTTTACTGTGATATGTTTTTTAGAAAAAATTCTAAAAAGCTGATTTGGCTTTAAATTTTTCTGGAATTTTTTTCAACATAATTTAAATTTCCTAGCAATTTAAACCATTTGAAATAGAAAAAAATAAAGTTTAAAAACATTAAGTTTCTATATAAAAATATTTGGCAGGTAAATTAGCATTAACATGGATTTGGAAACTGGAACTTCATTTGAATTTATTTTTCTGATATTTTGTTATTATTTTCAGATGACTATTTTGACTAATAAAGGTGGAACAAGTTCCAGTGATGTTATCAGAAGAATTCTGATGGAACTGATGACAAACGAGTTGTCAAAATAATACAACTGGAAGGGCAGTAGAGGAGTAAAGCATCCCTTTTCCACCCTTCAGAATGTTATAAATTTGATAACAGGTTAGCATTTTGTTTTTAAACTTTCTAAAGCTAACTCCTTGTAGAAATAAATTTTAAAAGTAATATAGTGCAATATGAAAACATTAAATTCAAACGTAAAAGTTTATGAATTGAATTTAATCAAAATATTTCTAAATCATAATCACTGTAACAAATCATAAGAACATAATATTTCATGTTTCTGAAATAATTTTAATTGCATATTTTTATTATTCTAGGTTTAATGTATGTAATTTAAATTTATATTGTGTTTGTAACTTAAAATTGAGAAAAATTGTAATTTTCTATTTTCATTTATGGATTAGTTTTGTATTTTTTAAATGCCAAGTTTACCATTGGATCAAAATGTTGATTATAGTACATAAATTAAATTTAATAAATTTATTTTTTCCTTAAATTTAATCTTAATTTTAATATTTTAACAAATTAAATTTAATTTTTGTGATATTTCCATGTAATGTTAATAATATCAATTATAAAAATGTTAACCTTACTTTGTTTCTGATGTTACTTTATTTAACATCTATGTGAGTAAAATTTGTATATTTTTAGCTTCTACTCGCCACCATCACAGCCGTATAACAGATATGGATGTACAGCAGTACATCAAGAAATGGCTGATGCGTGCTCCTGACAGAGATGGGCGGCGCTTAAAACGGGCTTTGGAAAAAGCCCAGACTAATAATGTTAATATGTAATAAAAATAATAAAGATTTATCTTTTGCGAACATTTTTTTTTAATAAATTCATAAATATTGAAATAGATAGTTTAACAAATATTAAAATCAAAAATGTTGTAAAATAGGAACACTTTATCTGAAAATATAACTGAATTTTTAATCTTATTACAATAATGTATTTAATACACTTGTTACCAAAAATTTGTAACTCATTTCTTTTATCACTTTTAGCTCTGCAAATATTGCTTTTAGAAATGTTCTAGAATATTCATATTTAAGTCAATTTTTCAACTATTAATAGAAAATATCAATATATATAAAACATTAAGCTAAGACCACAGAATCAAAGTTGTCTGTTCTATATTAAAATATAGAATCAATGTTTTATTTTAAATTTATCAAATGTATCTAGTTGAGAATAATTTATACCTATTTTTACAAATATATTAAAACTAATTGAATTTGTAGGATTTTAATTTCTAAAACTGAATCTATGCACACATGTTAAAATATATATCTTATAAAAGCAATAAAAAAATTTAGATTTTTTGCAGTTAAATTTCCAAAGTTAAATTTGCTAAGAAAACATTTTAAAAATCATAACAATGAACAATTTCCTAGTTTATTTTTTCTAAAATTGGAAATTATTTTTTAAAATAAAATCTTAATGAATATTGTCCGTGTTCTATATTAAAATAATGAATCAATGTTTTATTTTAAATTTATCAAATGTATCTAGTTTAGAAAGGTTCTATAAATAATTTATACCTATTGTTACAGATATATTGAAACTAATTGAATTTGTAGGATTTTAATTTCTAAAACTGAATCTATGCACACATGTTAAAATATATATCTCACAAAAGCAATAAAAAATTTAGATTTTTGCAATTAAATTTCCAGTGTAAAATTTGTTAAGAAAACATTAGGAAAATCAACCTGCTAATTTATTTTTTCTAAAACTGGGAATTATTTTTAAAAAATCTTAATATTGTCATTTATTTGATTTTTCATATCAGTGAAAAAAATTAAAGCAAATCTATAAAACTGAAATTATTGAAAGTTAATTTTGTGTCCTGCAATGAAAACTTGAAAATACTGAAATGTCCTATAGTGAAAAAATATTAGATATTGGGTAAAATACATTTCATATTAATTTCACTTACATAACTGTACTATATAAATTATTACATTTTGAATTTATTTATAATTATTAAAAAATCCTTTAACACAAATATTTTTATTACTTAAAACACTTATAAATATATTAATATTTAAAATAAATATTCCTAAATATTGTCAGGCTTATCAAAAATACACTATTGTTAAATTATTTTTAACGATAGTTTATTTTTCATATTTAAGCCGGAAAACAGCATAGGTACACGAGTAGAATACGAAATTGAATGGCAAATATCATCGATGCACTCACTCCCTTTTCATCGAATTTAAAAAATTCATCGGGCCAAACGCCATAAACTCATCACACCGTGCACTTCAACTGAACGGGCGGCGACACCGCAGCCGCTCTCCGGCCGAGGTGACAAAAAATACACTGTTCCATGCACTTTTGCAGCACAGGGGCCGCTGAGTTTCCATCGGTTCAAGTCGTTAACCCAATCACCCCCCCCCAGTGTTGAATTGCTACTAGGGAAGGGAGTGGCATATTTGAGTATTGCATCAAGTACTACCAGACCACTGAGAGCATAATTCAACATATAATACATTTTTGTTGTCGTCTAAGACCCAGTAGTGTAGCCAAAGTCAGATGGAGTGTTATTAAATGTACTTGAATTGGCAAGGCCTGTAGTAGAGATTTTCCTGATTTTTCAAAAATGGTTTCACAAAATGATTTCCTGTTATAATTGAATTTGAACTTCTCATAATTTTTTACCGTCTTATCTTATATTAAGCTAAAATTATTAAAATTAACTAATTAAATACATAAATAATGTAAAGATTACTAAAAATATTAATAAAAATAATATTTTATGAATCTTAAGCAATTTGTTTCTTGGGCAGTTAAGGTTTTTGCCATGCAGAAAACGTGACCAGCGAGTCGATTTTTCTTTACTATATCTTATTGTTCATCAAAAGATTTTCTTCCTATGCTATCAACCAACACTTCATAGAATCTAAATGGTGTGTTGTTTCATCAACGTGCTTGTGATTCCTCTTCCTCGCCAACACACCCAGAAGTGTGAAGCGTAAAATTGGTTCTGGTGTCATCTTCTGACGAGATTGACAATGACATTCGCTCGCAATCAGCAATATGATAAAACAGTGATTCGTATTCCAATGCTTATTCCAGGATAAAAGGAGTTAGGAAAGTAAATATCATTTTAAATAATATTTGTGTTATAACTTAGTTCACATTTTGTGTATTATTTAGAAATCCTATTTATTTTCATCTAAATGTCATAAAGAACTGTTAGATAAATGTTTAAATAACTTGTAATCACACCTGAACATGTTTCACTCCAAGCAAAAGAAGATACAACAACATCTTTTCTATCAATATCAAATGTCACTGTATTATCATAATGGATATGTGTATCAAACATGGTAAATAAATGGGGTTATAATCACGTGAGAAATTTTTTTACGTTAGTCACATTTGCGTATGAATAAAAGCATTGATATACTTAATACACTACAGATGATTGTTGCTGCCAAATGATATTTATGTTTTTCATATCTTGTTACTTTAGTGTATAGAAAGAAAAAAAATTTTTATATGCCTGTAATTTTCCTAAATAACGTATGAGAGCGTAAGTGCTGAAACAAAAGCAAGTTAATCATAAGCCATACACTTTGCACACATTGTCTGTTCTTTCTGAATGTACTGAACTTTTTTCCTGTTTTTCTGAGTGTTAATAGTTCTATAATAGAATTAAAATTTAACTTTATTTTGTGGGACTTTTTTATACTTAAGAAACATACTACCATTCTGTTATTATTTTAACTTAAAATTATTTTGATGAAACAATATAAATCATTAAACTTTACTTTTTAAAGAAAATTTTACTTTTACGTATATTTGGAATCAAATGAAATTTTTGTTAACCAAAGATTATAATTTATACGAATTACAAATGACTTGTATATGTAACGTTTTCTAGTAAAATGTATAGGAATACATACTTAGTTTACTAAAGTCCGCATAAAATTGCATTTGCCTGAAAGGTATTTAAATAATCTTAAGAATGCTTCAGATGACCCTGTCTAGTATTCGCTGATAAGTCGTGAAAATTTCTTAATAATGAAGTTTATTTCGAAGTAAAGACTCTTTTAATATAGGAATTGAACAAAATTTTATCTGAAGAAATTAAATTTTCAGAAGAAAAATGCTCGGAATATGAATATAGAAAAGTTTTATTCATCAAAGTTCTTTATTGGTAAATACAGATTTTAATATAAAATCATGCTTTCATAAAATTCGTTCTTTTAAAAATGAAACACTGGTTTGCTTATTTAAGTATAATAAAACAAAGAATGTATTTCATTTCTATTTAAAGTTACTGATGAAGGAATGTACTAATGTTCATAACTATGAAAGATTCATTTCGGAAATACTGATGTTGTCTCGTAACAAATTAAAATAGCGCTTGCTTTTTTTTATGTTTGTAGTAAATTTTACTTTACATGTGTATTCCGCCCGATGAAGAAGGCATACAAGATTATTTCCAGATAAGTCAAAAATAAAAATTGAATTTATTTTCCATCTTAATCCAAAAAGTTTCCATTTGTAGAAAATGGGAATTATTTTCACTACCTAGAAGTGAATATTTAATTATCAAGTAATATTAGATTTATAGTACTAATATTTATTTTATCGTATTTTAATTTATTTAATTAATTAATTATGATTTATTTTCTGAGCTTCATCTGAAAATAAATATGTAAACTTCATTTTTCTTTAAAAAATTTGGGGGAAAAAAATAAACCAATGAAGTCAAAATTTATTTGTGGACTACGGATTTCAGATCATTTTTTTTTATTTCATTTGCTTTTATAATTTATTATTTTAAATTAGCAGATTATTTTGTATTAGTAATTCATATTTTTTAGTTCATATTTTTTATGCTCTGAAGTTTGTGTCCTCTATCTTATCAAAAATAGACGTTTAAGTAGTTCTTTCTGCCTCGACGCATGTACATTTCCACAATGCTTGTGTTATCGGTTTCATACTATTTGTCAGATGACGAGTCAGTAGCTTAGGTGGGGAAGGAAGAAGTTCTTATAAATTTACTAATATTTAAAGATTTATTTACAGAACTATTTACAGATTACTTAAGGTAGCTCCTTCATAGTGAGCTCCTTCGTACAATCTCCTTTCTCAATTACTTGTACAACTCTCTCAACATGACATATTAAACACTGCCATGTAGGGGCCACTCATTTTTTAAGTAATAATACAGCTTGATGCTAACACTTGTCACTTTTAAAATTTTCATTACAGCATAACTTCTATGAATAATAAATAAGTCAATAAAGCGAAGCATTTATGTTTTTCAATTGCATGAATCATTGAATTGATTTTTCTTTTTGATCTTTAAGAAATCAAGTATTTAATTAGAATTAAAATAGTGATATCATTTTTTCTTAATCATTTCCCTCGGATATATATTATATATAAATCTAATTGAGAGAGCTTTATTGGCATAAATCAAATGTAACATATTTCGCTTTTTCCTCCTCTCTCCATCTCTTATATAAATATCTCGTCTTGCACACTGATTTATACTATTATTACCGTTGAACTATGTTTCTTATATTTCAGAATGAGTTGAAAAGTCTAGACTTTGTAACCTTGGTAATGTTTTCATGTCTATGAAGTTGACTTGATTAATAATCACTAAATCAAAGTGCAGCATTGTTAGGTAATCATATGTCATTATATAAATAATCTTTTGAAGTCCCAAGTTAAATTATTCTTTATTCTGTGAGTTTTTAATATTATATTTTTTGCTAAGTTCTTCTAAAAAGAAATTGCTATAGAGAGAAAGTAAACACATCCTATTTATTACATTCGCACATTCTATTTTAGGATGTGTAAGTTTTCAATTTAGTAGGAAGTACTCTTTATTTTTCCTAGAAATTACGGCACCACATGTACTTCATTTATTGATAATATAATTAAATAAACTTTTTACATTATAATTAAATAATTAAATAAACTTTTTCACATACATAAGTACCATTGATATTATTTCTGGAACAAGGAAATTTTCAAACAGCAGAATGATTAAGCGGAATTGAGACTATTGCTAGTGTTGACATTTTTATCCTTAGTTATGTAAAAATCTTCTACACTAAATGTTTTTGCTTTGATTTACATTATCAATTCAGAAACTCTTTCTGCAATGGCGTTTCAAAAAAATTTTTTAAACACTGTCAAGCTCACAATATAGCGCCATTTTCTTTCTTTTTTTTTTTTTTTTTTTTTTGATAAATTATTTTTCGGACTAAGATTAAAATATGACTAACTCAAAACTTTCTCAAAAAGTAACTAGTATATATTATGCTGTTTTATTTGATGTCTAAATTTTTATCAAATTTTTATAATTATCAATATGCATTTCCTTCTATTAGTTCCTAATTTCTGAATATTGCATTTTGATAACATTCATTATTCTATAAAGTTATTTTGTAGTTATAGCATTTCAAGCAGATGATTTTTCTCTTTTATTTCATAAAAAGTTATTTCGTAAAAAAATATATAATTTAAAATAGAAATAAAATTCATGTAAATTTTGATATTCATAAGTAGAGTTGTATTTAATTTTCCTATGGTTTTATAGGAACAGGTGTTAGAAAAAATTAGTGATACCAAATAAAATTACTTTTGTTATTTGACAGTGAAATACTTTCCGGTTTATGACGATCAATACTAATAAAATAGGTAACTTTAGAGTTATTAATAAACTTATTTGTATTAACTAGAAATGATGACCTATAAATGTTGAAATAAAATTCTTATGATTATTGTAAGGCACTGTAAAAAATTAAAACAAATAATGTTAACCAATCACTGATAAATGTAAGCTGTTATTTATAGCCAATTTGAAAGCTGGGATAAAAAACATTTTCAAAATGAAATATATAAATAAAATAAGTATGCAACAAAAAACTTTTTTATGCCTTATTACAAAGTGCTAAGAATCTAGAAGTTAACATTTGAAAATCTATAATGCAAAAAAAATTGAAAATTATATTTGACACTAAAAGATGAATATATTTCTAAAGTTTTGAAAATAGATTCTTGAAAACTAATAAAATGTGTACTGTTTTCTTGTCTGAAAAGGTTTTTATCATTCTAATTTATGCTTAGTTTTTATTTTATTTTTTTTTACAACGAAAAAAATAGAAATCTATTTTTCCATTAGGTTTAGCAATTTGGAGAGTTCTCAAAATACTTCTCATGGTTTCAGGATTTTCATAAGGGATTTTCAAAGTACTCTCTTGTGAACAGTACAAGAGTGCCCCTTCTATAATTCTAAGCTAAATCATTTTAAAATATTCGTGTATGAAGATACGGTTAATTTAAGGATTGGTATTTTTCTTAATAGTTGGAGTAGAATTTTTCTGAATAATGTGTAAGTTAGTCTGTATACATAATTATTTTTCAGGACTGCTAAATTTATGTTAATGTCTTCTGTTATAGTTTATTTTCTAATTCTCGGATTAATGGAATTTTTCGATATTAACAAATGAATAGATTTAGACATTGTAATACAAAATTAAATTTAAATGTTGAGTTCTCTAATACAAAAATTATTTGAAATTCTTACACAGTTGCTCAAAAAAAGTGATACATTCACTTTGTAAAACAAAGAATATAGTATTCCCTTGTGTAAAATTTTAAATATATTCATTCTATTTACATACTTTTTGAAGGAAAAAACTTTACTTTTTGGATAAAGTGTAATTTAAAAAGAAAAATGGAGCCCTAACCTCAAACGTGTTTATTGAATGGTGTGAAGCTTGAAAATTTCGAGCAATTATCATTTTCCTATACATCCATAAAATTGGAAAAGGAAAAAAAATTTTTTTCAGAAATGTGATTATTGCTTTTAAGCTATAACCCAAGTTATTTATTGTTCAGTCAATTTTTTTAGTGCATTTATAATAATAATATCAATGTGTTGGCTAATACTTTGAAAGTCGATCTGACAGGGATTACCATTATTACTTGATGTTTAGAAAAATCATTTTACTCAAAGTAATTAAAAATTATATATTCCAGTTAATTATTTAAAAACATATGAGGCTAAAGTAAATTTTAAAAATTTTTTTGTCTTCCTAGTTAATAATTTACAAATTTTTATCTGAGAAGAATATTTGAAAATAAGGTACATACTGAAAAATATCACACAGAGAGAATATTAATTTCAATTTTACTCCATATTTTTTACTATTGAGGCAATCTTGTATTAATGTGAAATGAAATAAAAATACTTTCATTCTATAATTTAAATTAATTATATCAGCTTAATAAAAATTTCGCTAAAATTCATAAAGAAAATAAAAATAAGTAAAAGCTGAAGATAAATAAAATGCCCACACAAAATTAACATAAAATGTATTTTTAAAAATTCCCATTTTTACAAATGTTTTAACCTTTTTTAAAATGAAATATATTTATTCATCAGCTTTTCAATTAACTTTTCTGCATCAATTTGAGAAACCGAATAGTATACATTCTTACTTGCTAAACAACGTAACGTGCCAAGCGAAGGCTTGAAATGTGTTCCCGAGAAAACTCGATGTCAATGTTAAGCCCTTATTACATTAGAGTTGCCCAGATTTCAATTTGAGCAACTCCCGTAGACTTAACATTACGTGACGTCACAGCTAAAAATTTGAGCAACTCGTTCTATCCACCCAATAATATTACAGACTTTTTTCACAGCTGCGCAGTTGAAATTTGTAAATCATTTTGTTTTCGCCAAGTTTCATGCCAAATGAAAGTTATTGGCGTAATAAGTCAACATCTCCTAGAGTAGAAAGCCGTTGCAGTGAAAGAATGAGTCATGCTCTGGAGGCCGACCCGAAATTCCCTTACTCCTCTTCTTCGAGTTTTTTATTCATTTAGATGGGAAAAACATTTGGTCTTAAAAAGATTTTCACTTCGTTTTAATTAAAAACACAGTGAAGGAGGGAGAATTTTTTTTTTATGAATGGAAAATGAATTTAGTATACAAAAGACATTATGAAATTTTCAAAATGAGCTTACTGTACTATAATGTAATCCTTTTTACATAAAATAATTAATTTAAAGATATTAAATTTATAATTATAATTTACATTTGTCATCCCTGTCAATTTTAGAATTTCACATGAATTTATATAATTTTCTGACATTTTTTCTATAGTTAATACTTCTATTTTTACATAGTTTAAAATTTAACATTCTGAAAATGATTTCTACATTTGTTTAGAATTTTAAATACTCATTGATTTACTAATAATGAAGAAAATACTAATTTGTCCAAAGATTTTTATTCTCTAAATTTCAATTTCATAAAAAAAATATTTTAAAATAATTATTTTTAGCAATTTAAAATAATGTGTACATGGAAATTTCTATTATTTGATATGCTGTTCAACATTTAATGAGCATGTTTAAAAAAATGTGAATTTTAATATATGAATAAACATCATTAGATAAGTACCTGGAACCAGGGGGTATGCGTACCCCTCTGGGGCTTGAGCTAGCCACCAGGCGCGTCAGTAGTTGGTAGATAACTGAACGTCCTGTAGGAATGACAGGATAGCCTTGAATATTGAATAAGAGGCCGTGAACCAGCTCCCGTAAGCCCTGGTGTTATGCGTTCCGTGCCTAGGGCTAATTGGCACCGCGGTATTGGTGTCTTAACGGAGCCTCTAGTTGCCTGGCGAACTTCTAGAGTAAATTGCCTTGCCCAGTAACTCAGGCAATGCTGGGTGGACTGTCATATTACCTGAGCTTATTTACTGTTATTATATGGCTGAAAAGACATTGAAAATAACAAACATTTCTGCTTTTGCAGGAGAAACTTCTGAAGCTGACCTTTCTGAAAAAGACAAGGGAACTCAGAGACAATCTAATGAAGGGGTAGCAATGAAACCTTCACAGGAGGTAGAAATGACCTCCAAACCATCTTCTTCTGGTGAGAGTCAGGAAGCTATCTCTAGCATGACTGACTCTGACCAGAATCAAGCTTAAAAAGAGAATATCTGGTGCACAGAAAAAGAGGCTGGTGAAGGAGCGCAAAATCGCTGAGGGGACTTGGGTTGAAAAACCCAAGGCAACCAAAGGCGAGAAGCGTCCTGCCAATCGGATGAACCAGGGCAAGGTCGGAAAGGCTGCCAAGAGAGAAGGACCTGAGGGATTTACTTACAGGGTGGCTCTCACGGCGATCAAGATGGCCGTGCTCTTAGAAGGTCATCCGAAAAAACGGTTAACAGAGAAACAGGCCTATGACCTGGAACTCTTGTTAACCAGGAAAATAGGAAGGAATGAGGAGGGCTTTGCCCCAACCTTCCTATCTTGTAAACTTGAAAACGGGGCTCTTATTATCAATTGTGCAGATCTGGAGAGCTCAAAGTGGCTGGAACAAAATGTCAATGATGTAAGCCCTTGGCAAGAACATAAACTCTTGGTGGGTGAGGCAAGGAAACTTGTCAGAACCACCAAGATAATTGCAAAACTGCCAAAAATCTGTAATGAACTGGAACCTAAAGAGCTCCTGAGAAAAATCGAGGCTCAGAACGGTGGGGTCACTCCATTGGAGTGGAACGTTCTTAACATTAAGAACGACCCATCTGGGCGGACCATCGTTCTTAGTGTGCCTGAATTAGATGCTGCCACACTTCGTGTAAGGGGATATAGGTTTCATATTGGACTTCACCATGTGCAGGCTAAAGTACTTGATAAACCTGCTCCTGCTGATGGGGGTGAAGGTAGTTCAAGCCAACCTCCACCACAGTAGAAGTGGTACTACTAACCTCAGTAAGAAGTTTCTTGCTGGGGATATACACCTGGCCCTGATTCAAGAACCCTGGTTTGTTAGGGGAAGAATCAGTGGTCTCAAAGGAACTAAAGGTAAGCTTATCTATTGTACTAATGGTAACGCTAGAACTTGTATACTCTTACATAAAAACATTGAGGTTCTTCCCCTCTCTGAATTTATTCTTAGGGACCTGACAGCTGTGAAAGTCAGACTCAACATAGAGGGTAGGGACAGGGAAATTGTTTTTGGCTCTGGATACCTGCCCTATGAAGAGAAGGCTCCACCTGACCATTCTCTGCACAAGCTCATGAACTTTTGCAGTAATAACAACTTACAGGTAGTCCTAGGACTAGATTGTAATGCTCATCATGTTGTCTGGGGAAGTACGGACACAAATAAAAGAGGTGAGTACCTTTTGGAATTTATTCTAAACTATGGGTTAGATATTCTAAATGTGGGCAACAAACCAACTTTTATTACTTCCAATCGATCTGAAGTAATTGACATTACTATAGCGACAACGCTGATTAGTAAAAATATCAAATACTGGAAAGTAGATGACAGACCTTCTGGTTCAGATCATCAAAACATCCATTTTGAAATTCACTCTAATGTGTGTCTGGATCGCATATTCAGAGACCCAGTTAGGACGGACTGGAAGAAATTCCAAGAAGAACTGACTGGGTTGATTGAGCTCGGGAACAGACCTATTAGAGACAACTACGATCTAGAAGTTACAGCAAATCTCCTACAGAGAAGTATTCTAGATTCTTATCATAACAATTGCCCCATTCGCACTAGAAGAGCTAAACTCCAATGCCCTTGGTGGAATGACTCTCTAGCTGCCGAAAGAGCAAATGTTAGAAAACTTTTTAACAAAGCTAAGAAAAATGGTGAATGGGTGAACTATAAAAGGGCCCTCACTATTTATAACAAACTTGTTAGAAAAAGCAAAATTAACTCCTGGAGAAAGTTCTGTGACGAGATAGATTCTATTTCTGAAGGAGCTAGACTCCAGAAACTCCTTAAAAGGGATGAACCTATTTTGGTTGGTACCCTAAAAGACGAGGAGGGTAATTTTGCTGCTTCCGGAAAAGGGGTTATGGAAATTATGACCAGGACTCACTTCCCGGGAGCTAGAGATATTTATAGCAACGAAGGGGAACATTGCATTGGCTCTTTGCAAAGAGTCAATAGCAATCAATGGACCATCGCTAAAAATATCATAAACTACATTATTGTTAAATGGGCAATTTTTGCCTTTAAACCTCTAAAATGCCCTGGGCCTGATGGAGTTATGCCCATCATGATCCAGAAGGCAGAGAAGGCTGTCATACCAATGCTAACTAGAATTTATAGAACTAGTTTGGCCCTGGGATATATACCAAAGACATGGCAAAAGACTAGGATTGTCTTCATTCCAAAACCTGGCAAGGACACTTATGACCAGGCCAAGTCATACAGACCAATCAGTCTTTCTTCCTTCTTTCTTAAAATTATGGAGAAAATCATTGATCGGCATATTAGAGATTACTTGGGTAGAAATAGTCCCTTGCATGCTCTTCAATTTGCCTATCAACCCGGCAAATCTACAGAGACTGCTCTACATCAGCTAGTTTCCAAGATTGAAGCCACTCTGGATCAAAAGGATATTGCCTTGGCAACTTTCCTCGACATCAAGGGTGCTTTTGATAATACTTCCCATCCATCCATCCTCAATGCACTTAGAGGGGCAGGGATTAATCAGACCCTGTGTACTTGGATTGAGGCCTTAATTTCGGATAGATATATACAAATGAACATCTTCGGTGAATCATTTGAAAAAAAGACTACTAGAGGTTGTCCTCAAGGAGGTGTTTTGTCACCATTACTTTGGAACCTAGTTGTAAATAGCCTTATAAAACATCTAAATGATAAGGGCTATTATACGCAGGGATATGCTGATGACATTGTCATCCTTATCCTTGGTAAAGATTTTGACATAACTTGTCATCTCATGCAGGATGCTCTAAGTTATGTAGGTCAATGGTGCATAGATAGGGACCTGATGGTTAATCCTCAGAAAACCTACCTTGTACCTTTTACACGCAAAAAGAAACGGAAAGGTTTTTTCATACCAAGACTTTTTGATGTTGAAATCAATGTGGCTTCAGAGGTGAAGTATCTGGGCATCTATTTAGACCAGAAACTCACCTGGAATAAGCACATTGATGATAGGATCAACCGAGCAAAGAAAAGCATTGTGATTTGCAGGAGAATGCTTGGTAAGAACTGGGGTTTACATCCAAAACTGGTGCTATGGATGTACACAGCTTTTGTCAGGCCCATTTTCACATATGCCTGTGTGATCTGGTGGCATAAGGTGGAACAGAAGACTGTGATTGACAGATTGAGGAGTCTACAAAGACTAGCCTGTCTCTGCATCACAGGAGCAATCTCCACCACGCCAACCAGAGCATTGGAGGTTGTGTTGGATCTGACTCCCTTGGACATCTTCACATGCAGCGTTGCAAGATTGAATGCATACAGAATGAAGCTGCAAAACCACTGGTATGACCAGCCTGTTGCCAAAGGGCACAAGGGCATCACCAGGAAATTTCAAGACCCTACTTTTCTGATGTCATCTGACATCATGGAAAAAATATACATGTTTGACAAGACATTTGATGTAGTTTTTCCAACTAGAGAGAAATGGGATAACAATATGTTTGAAACTAAAACAGGAGATCTAATCTGGTACACAGATGGATCACTGAAGAACAGCCTCTCAGGTCTGGGAGTTTGTGGCGTGTCACCAAGAATCAGCTTGTCTGTAAGCCTTGGGCGATACCCTTCGGTCTTCCAGACAGAAGTTTTGGCCATTATCCACTGTCTTCAACTGAATATGAAGAAGGGCTACTACGATAAGCGGATTCTCATTTTCAGTGACAGTCAAGCCGCTTTAAAAGCGCTTAATTCCTTCGAAATCAAATCTAAAATGATTCTGGAGTGTAGAAACCTTCTTACAGAACTGGCAACTAGAAACAGGGTGATCCTTGTATGGGTGCCAGGGCATAAAGGTATCGAAGGCAATGAAAGGACTGATGAGCTTGCTAAACAAGGATCGGCTTAACAAGGCTAAACATTGAATTTAGATGAAATGTAAGACTCTAAACTATTTTACGACATTTCGAGGAATGAAATATTCAAAACATTTTATGACGTTTATGTGATTTTATTGAGAAACATACATTCTATTTTAATTTGTTAAGAGGCTAAACCAACACCTCCTAGAGTAGAAAGCCGTTGCAGTGAAAGAATGAGTCATGCTCTGGAGGAGGACCCGAAATTCCCTTACTCCTTTTCTTCGAGTTTTTATTCATTTAGATGGGAAAAACATTTGGTCTTAAAAAGATTTTACTTCGTTTTAATTAAAAACACAGTGAAGGAGGGAGAATTTTTTTATGAATGGAAAATGAATTTACTATACAAAAGACATTATGAAATTTTCAAAATGAGCTTACTGTACTATAATGTAATCCTTTTTACATAAAATAATTAATTTAAAGATATTAAATTTATAATTATAATTTACATTTGTCATCCCTGTCAATTTTAAATTTCACATGAATTTATATAATTTTCGGACATTTTTTCTATAGTTAATGCTTCTATTTTTACATAGTTTAAAATTTAACATTCTGAAAATGATTTCTACATTTGTTTAGAATTTTAAATACTCATTAATTTACTAATAATGAAGAAAATACTAATTTGTCCAAAGATTTTTATTCTCTAAATTTAAATTTCATAAAAAATATTTTAAAATAATTATTTTTAGCAATTTAAAATAATGTGTACATGGAAATTTCTATTATTTGATATGCTGTTCAACATTTAATGAGCATGTTTAAAAAAATGTGAATTTTAATATATGAATAGACATTATTAGATAAGTATAAATTTTTGTCACAAACAATTTTTGAGGGTTTAAAATGAAGATTTATAATTCATATTTTGGTAAATATTTCTTAAATTTATGTATCACCTTAACATGTCTTAAAAATATTTTGATAAAGTAAACAACATGAAATTTTATCTAATATTTTACACAGTAAATAAACAATCAAATATATGGGGAAAAATATTTATTGAAAACAATAAATTATACAATATTTTTCAAATACATAGTACACAAAATCATTTTTTAAATATTTCTAATTTTCTGCTCTTTTTTCATTATTACATTTCATTTTTATCAGATCATCATTAACTTTCTTACAGTAATCTTTTAGTAAAGTATTCGTTGAAGCATACACAATAATTTTCATAATATTATACACATCATGTTTATTACAATCAAACTGAAAATAAATTTCTAATAATCTAAGATTATATAATGTTATGTTGCATGCAAGAGACCTCTGATTTTTACATTGCATAAACTGTTTTTCAAATTCTTGCGACAATAGTTTAACAACTACGCAATAGTTAATTTTTATAAATTTTACTGTTTCATTGATAGGAAACTTCAATCCCCCTGTATTCATACTTTGAATTAAAATATCATTATCATCGCTTAATTCATCATATTCTTTAATGAGGGAACTCTTACAGGTTTCACACTTAATTTTTTTTAAACAAGCATGGGTGCAATATCCAGCTATATAGGTTAGTATTGTGGACAGATGATTTATGCTTTCTAAATCATTATTACATATAACTATATTTAAATCATTTATTATTTCAATGCTATCTAAAATTAAAGTATTATGAATTTCATCATCAAAGTTTTCTACAATGATATTTCCATGTGTATGAGATTTTAGTGTCAAGGAAATTAAACTTTGAACTCTTAATTTATTTTCTGTATTATAAATCTGGATAAGCGATACATTGTATTGAGAACCAGCTAATTGCCTATAAAGTCCAAATCGTTCTTCTAAAGAATCGGTTTGCAACTTTCCAGTCAATAGAAAATTCATATTTAATTTTTTTGCACAATAATATACAATTTCAATAATAGCATTGGTCGTGTGAGTCAAAGCTAGATGAGTCTCAAAGCTTAATTTTCCTGTGTCTGAAGAAAAATGTTTCCATTTCTCGAGCCACAAGGAAAAATTTTGCAAAAATATTAACCAAACATCTGATGGTAAATTAGTGAGTGGCTGTTGATACTCATTTTTTTTTTTGCAATTCCCTTATATAATGTTCTCACATTAACAATATCCCACCAAACTGATATCAGTTTGATAAATGTTGCTGTTCCTTCATAATTTAATAAATCATAAATGGGACCGGCAACTTTTAGTCCTTCTGAACAATGTCTATTAAAAACTTGCAAAACTAATTTCACATTTTGTCTTTCCAAATTTGAAGGACATAAAGATTTTGTTGTTAGTGTGTGACAATACCTGACTATATTTGTAGATTCAATTTCATGTAATTTTCTTAGAGTATTAAAAGAAGCAGTATTTAATTTTTCTTCAGAAACTGAGTTACAAAAATTCGGAAAATAAAAAGCTTTATCTGAATTTTTTTGGTTAAGCCAATTATTTCTTATATTTTTTAGTAAATGTACAGTATCAATAACATAAAATAAAGGCCTGTTATTATCAACGGGATGATTATAATTAATTTTTAGTTTGGGGGGATTTGAAAACCGGGACATTGCCTTTCTATTAATGGCATTATTATCACTACTAACACACATTATTTTAAAGCCTATATTTTCTAGTCCAACTATTATTTTTAATATGATTGCATGCAACAAATCACCAGAAATAGTCTTAACAGGATATATATGTACCACATCTTTATACATTGAATGAATGCTTTGAAGCATAAAGAAAAAAGAAGTGGTCGCCACATCATTTGAATTTACAGCAAAACCAATAACATTACCACCTTTATACTCTACAGCAGCTTTTAGGTAAATTTCATCCATCATTAAAACTACTGTCTTATCATTTTCATTTAAATGCATATATTTATACTTAATGTAAGATAAAAAATTATCAGAACTTTGTTCTTTTAAGGGATTTGCTGCATAGTTAATAAATAAACGTTTTAATGTAGATGGATGAGGCAGCATAATAAAAGAACTATTTCGTAAAAATTTATAAGAATGAGGTGATATTGAATATAGCAAAGCACAAAAGATTAAAAAATGAGGGGAATATCTCCGATGATGCTTAGAACTTTGTGATAATAAAATTTGTTCCTTGATAAAATCCAGTAAATTTTTGTTATCCATATAGACATTTTTTAATTCATCAATGATATGTACAAGTAAATTAAGCAAATTATCTTTTTCTTTATCATCAACAATACATTTTTCAACAGATTTTAAAATATCAAATATAACATTAATGTTGTTGGTAGTCATTGGAAAAATGTAATTATCTAATTTGTCAAGTTTAACACTTTTAATTGTACTTACCACAGATAAAGATTTGTCAATGGTGACAGCAGCTTCTAATACTGGACATGAAGTAGATGTTACAAATAAAAACATAACAAAATTATCATTTTTTATGATATTCCAGTTAGAATCGATGACAACATTTTCTAAGCAGTTCGTCAGTTCATGAAAAGAATTGAAATAAAACTTTTTTTATATAACTCTTTAGTCTTAAGGCTTTCTTGAATAGCAGCAGATGTGTGTTTATTTTCTATCCTGAATTTCTTGAAATCGGACTCATCTCTATGGATTTTTACTGCAGAAAAATAAGATAGGCAATTTGGAAACTTGGATGGAACTGCATGGGCTTTTAATTTGGGATTAGGTAAAGGAACACGAATTTTTTCCCCGGATTTTTCATCATAAATCTCCGAAAGCCTCTGAATATCCGTTTCCACGAAATGAACTTCACAAATCTATGGAACAAGAAATAATGTATTGATAAAAATATCCAAAATTTGTAATTGCATTCATTTACAAGAGAAGTTAATACAGTATTTCAATTAGAGAATAAAAAGTTGTTTAACAAATTATTTTGTATTTAAAGAATTTGAAAAATCATTAAATTTCAATAAAATGTATTAGTAGTTTATTAAATTTTTATTCAAGTGCATTCACAGTTTAAGGATGTAAAATGTATTTTCTCGAATAATATCATAAATTTTTTCTAGTGATATAAAATACATAATACACGTTGTAGATTAATAATTCAAAGTGAAATTAAATAAAAAAAATTATTACAGTTTTACTATTACAAATTATATTACTTAATGCATTAAAAAATTTTGCACAGCTATTTCTTATAAACTGATGACAGATGAATATTTTCACTTATGTAGTAATTAACTATTTAAAATAAAAAAGAATTATCCAATCATTTGACACAAAACTATGTCACATTAAGTTAATTTAAAAAATAAGACCACAATTATAAAATTTTTATGCTTTTAAACAGACCATAAGGATATCAAATTATTCAGATATCTGGATTAATAATATTAATTTCAATTTTTATTTTAAAATATATAATTCATTTTCATAATTTAACGAAAGATACGACTTTAATATTAAAAATACCATTGAAACTGGAAAATTCTAACATTACTACATGGTAAATAAGCATGTTTTAACTGTTTTGTTTGTATATATGACATTTATTTAAAACTAATTTTACTTTTAAAACACTTCGACATGTTAAAGTTATACACGAATAATAATTATTATTTAATTTTAGAAGATTATTACTATAATATAACTATATTTAATATAAGCAAAAAACGTACCCTGGAATTTTTAGTAACATTCAAGTTTTCTTGAGGAATGACTTTAAGCCATTTGTTGAGCATTTCTTCTTCTTTAGGAAATCGAAAAATACTAATTTTTTTAGTTTTGTCGTAATTACCACGACAGTTAACCACAGAGCATTTGTAAGGCATGATGAGAATAAAATCACTAGAAACTGAAAGAAATCTATTACAGATGTAAAGCAACAACACGAATCCGCGGTCAAAATGGCGACACTAGAATTGAAACGGGTTCAACAGCTTCGCCTCCAGAGCATGAGTCATACAGGACGGGAGATAGTGGTGCTTCGGCTTTCACTGTAGGAGGTGTTGAATAAGTTGCCGAGAATGAGCAACTTTTTTGTGCATGCAGCAGCAACTCGAGCAATTCATATCGCCAATGATTTTAAACACGGATCATGTTTTGTCTTTTTTTCGCCAATTGGAAGTAATAACATGGAAATAAGTGATTGGTTTTAATTATTGTATTCCATTTCAATCTAGCAGAATTGCCGGTTAATAAAAACAAACAAAAAGGAAATGCTCTTGAGTTAGAAATAATAAATTTAATAAACTCATTTGATGAAGGTTAAAAAAATTTTTTGTCTTTTTTATATACTTTTTCAATATTATAGATGAAACACATAATAAATTTAACAGATAGTTAAAAACTCAGATAATTAAAATTGTCTTTAATTTCTTCAGCAAAGTAGATGAGAAGTGTTCCAATTTCAATATTTATTAAATTTACTGAGTTTTCAAACATTAATTTCATTTAAAGTTTTGTTAGTTATTCAATACACGAGACTATTTTGTCACTTTACCATGTTTACAGTTTGTGTTGAACTTACATTTGCATATTTAAACTGAAACTTCAGTCAAAATAAATATGGCATATAAAAATATTTAGTGTTAATTTTACTTTTATTTTTTCATTACATTAATTTCCTGTTTTTCTTTTTAGCAAGTCAATGCATTATAATTAAATGTTGAAGGCACAAGCACTTTGGTTTATTATTTAGAAATACATATTTATAAGATTTCATTATTATTCTTCATATAATTCAATTCTTTTTTATACATTTTTTCCCTGGAACACACTTACATAATGTTCATTTACTCATCCAAAATATATTGCAATCTTACAACTAACTCCATTTACTTTTGACAGTATGTAAATTAGACTTAAAAATAAATTCCTATAATGATGAAAATACTGGAGTTTACAAATAAAATAGTGAAATGATTTTAATATAAGCAAAAATTTCGATTTAAGTAAACATTAAAATATTATTCCTGTATATATTGTTTATTAAATTGATATACATCAATATAAAATTTTAATAATTTCAAGCCTTTTTCAACTGTTTTTATGACTAAGCATTTTTAACATATTATAGATTATAGTATAAAACTAGTTAAAAATCAAATTTAAAAAGGGCTGTGTTACAATTTTATGTGTTAAAAAATTACAATTTTAATAATGAAATTAAATACAATATTTGATTAAAATAGAAATCTTGTATTTGTTCCTATTTGCGATGTAAATACAAATAATGTGAAAGTAAGTATAAAAAATATAGATGATTGCTATATTTGTAAAATAATTTAATTCACATCATGGTCAATATAGAGAGTATTTTGACTTCCAATGTAAAGCAATTAACTAATCATTGTAATGAACAATAAAGACTAATTGCAGTCACTACTGCAAAATTCTGCCTTCAATTGTAAGATTATCAGCTATGAGGCTAAATAGCACTTCATTCTTTTAGTTTCATACAAATTTCATAACATTTTTTTCAATTTGAAAATGTAATATGAAACAAACTATTCATATAATGTCAACACAAAATGCTATCAATTATTTCTTTTCTTCATTTTTTTCCAACAAAACTTAAAAAATATATATATTTATTCAAAATATATTTGTCATTTTATTACAGATTATAGTTTAAGAAACTGCTTGTAAATAAATATAGTGTCAAGAATCTCTGCTTTTATGGGGTGTGTTTGCTTAAAGGTAATAAATAATTAGTTTAAAAATGCATCTTATTTTAATATGCCACAATATTTATTTTAATACAAAAAAGAGAAATAATTGATTTCTTCATTTTAAAAATAAATTATAAATTTATAACAAATATATATTTTTTAAAAAATATATAATTTTTGTGCATTTCCTCAACTTTTAAAATAGTAATTTGAGTTTCTTTTGTTAATATATCAATAGTTAATCATTAACTTTTCATAAACATTGTTGTTAAGAAATTATTTTTGTATAGGAAATCTTACAATACAATATAAACAATTTTGTGTGATGTTTGTAGAGTTTCATGTTTAAATTGAAGCTTCAATCTGAAATTATTTTTTCTTTCAAATTCTTAGTCTTTTTATTTAAGAATAAATTAAATGTGTAACACATTTTTACTTATTGTATTAGCTATAGTTACTTATGTATTAGCATCGATTTTCACGTCGGCAAAGTTTATCTTTCCCCATCTTAAAAGTAAAGCTGCACACGAAGCAAGATGGTGTATAGTAGATAAAATTTGGCTACAAATTAAATTCCCAAATAAGAATTCATTATGAAATGTGGATACCTACTGAGTATAATATGATAACCTTAAAAATGTTAGCCAAAAAAGGGATCTATTATTAAATCTAGTAAAGCTGTTATTTTCTTACAGCAAACCTGAAAGAAATCTGAAGCATTCATTGGACGAAAAGAACGAGTTGCTCAAATTTTAAGCTGTGACGTCACGTAATGTTAAGTCTATGGGAGTTGCTCAAACTGAAATTTGGGCAACTCTAATGTAATAGGGGCTTTAGAAGCCAAAATAACGTAATAAAGGCTTTAAAATTCCATTGCAAAACAACGATAACGGCTTTACAGTTCCGGAAGTTCTAAAATAGCGATAATGGCTTTAAAGTTTCAAAACAACGAGAACAGCTTTAATGTGTTCCAGAAGTTACAAAATAACGTATGGATGGAGTTTTCAATGTAAACAAAAGCAAACCTCAGTTGACCGGAAGCCATCTGAAATACTTCCGGTTTTCTCTCTTCCCATTGAAACTCAATGCAATCACAAAAATATTTAGTTAAATATTTTCAGGTATTTATTTGTGTTTTCAAAAATTTTTTTATTTTATCCATTAAAATCATAATTTTTAATAAGAGTGCAATCAGTGGTGATCCCGTAAATTAAAAATTTTTTTTTTAATTTTTACTTCAATAATCCTGATAGATTACCATATTTCTCGAGGATTGTAAGAATGATTCTCAATTGACCGTGGAGATCTAGAAAACTTCCGGCACGAAACTTCCTGCTTACTAATCCATTATTGTCTTAAACGATTGTGCTTATTTTCTGTAGTTTCCATTTGTTTTGAGAAATATTAATTTAAAGTAATTATCCCATAAAACTTTAGAAATGCAGAAAGCAAATAAAGGCGGTAGTTATTGCGTAGCATTTGTTTGCAATATGCGAGCTGGAACAAATTTATTTTATCAAGTGAAGATGTTCAAATTTCCAATGGAACCCGATTTACATTCCTTAATTCAATTAGATTTATATTAAATCAATTCTTAAAAATAAGACTTAAATTTTGATTGCAATCAAAACCAATATTTGTTTAAAATATTAATAAACAACAAATAAATAAACACATAATAACAATTTTGTTCAACTCATTATTGATACAAATTCATATATTCTAGCATGAACAAGATAATTTTAATAAATTTTATAGTACTATAAATGTAAGCATAAGTAATACCTTGCTTAATATTTTAAATGATTTATAGTTCAATCACACGCAAAATATATTTCTTGAAATTTTGGAATAAATTCATAAAATTAAAAATTAGTTAAAGAAGAAAATAATTAATAATTGAGATAAATAATAGCCAGAGCTAGAATGTGGGTTACAATATATCAGTCATCAACAATTGCGAATCATTCTTACAATCCTCGAGAAATATAGTAATCCATCAGGATTATTTAAGTAAAAATTAAAAAAAAATTTTTCATTTACGGGATCACCACTGATTGCACTCTTATTAAAAATTATGATTTTAATGGATAAAATAAAAAAATTTTGAAAACAAAAATAAATACCTGAAAATATTTAACTAAATATTTTTGCGATTGCATTGAGTTTCAATGGGAAGAGAGAAAATCGGAAGTATTTCAGATGGCTTCCGGTCAACTGAGGTTTGTTTTTGTTTACATTGAAAACTCCATCCATACGTTATTTTGTAACTTCTGGAACACATTAAAGCTGTTCTCGTTGTTTTGAAACTTTAAAGCCATTATCGCTATTTTAGAACTTCCGGAACTGTAAAGCCGTTATCGTTGTTTCGCAACGGAATTTTAAAGCCTTTAACGTTATTTTGGCTTCTAACATTGACATCGAGATTTCTCGGGAACACATTTCAAGCTTTCGCTTGGCACGTTGCGTTGTTTAGGAAGTAAGAATGTATACTATTCGGTTTCTCAAGTTGATGCAGAAAAGATAATTGAAAAGCTGATGAATAAATATATTTCATTTTAAAAAAGATTAAAACATTTGTAAAAATATGGGAATTTTTAAAAATACATTTTATGTTAATTTTGTGGGGGCATTTTATTTATCTTCAGCTTTTACTTATTGCTATTTTCCTTATGAATTTTAGCGAAATTTTTATTAAGATGATACAATTTTTTAGAAATTTGAAATTATGCTCGCATATCAAAACAAGAGTGAAATATTTTAAATTTAATATTAAATTTCGGGAGTTAATTTTTATAAATTAAAAAGATTAAAAAAAGAAGCTAACGTACCATTCGATAAAATTTGGATCAAACTAATATATATATATATATATATATATATATATATATATATATATATATATATATATATATATATATAATTAAATTTGAAATTTACTTTAAGAATTTATACATTGTAAAAATAATTTTTGACACTTTTAATTTTTTTATTAATTGAGAAAACATCATCATAATTTATTAAAATTAATTTATATAAATAAAATTTGAATTATTTTAAATGATAATATAATTGATTATATTAAAATAGTATTTTTAATGCAAAAATTTTTTAGTCCTAAGATGTATTTGATGTACTTTGGAATAAAATAATTGCATCATATTTCTTGTAGAAAGCCATTTATAAAATTTGTGTTGAAATAAAAAGTATTATTGTTGTTAAATTAAGTTATTAAGAAAAGTGATAATAAATGTTGCAGTGTATAATTATATTAAATTATTGTAAATTTGTAAATGTAGTTGTATTTATTTAATATTTGAAAATAAAATCACAGTAAAATTAATATCCTACGTATTACAGCTGCAAATTCTAAATTTACATCATTTATCTTTCAGGTTAAAATATAATTATGATGAAAAAAATTGTTCTAAAAAGATCTTTTTTGAAGTTTTATTCCTATCTAATTTCAATATAAATCTTTAAATATAATTAGCTCTACTCATAACATTTTTAATTTTATATAACTGTAAAATAAATTATCAGATATTTAACTGCATATTTTCGAAAAATAATCTGAAGTATCACCTTCTAATATTAAATTATCTAGGTAGAATATATCTTTATATTTAATTCTAAAGAATTTTCTTGTAAAATCAGAATTTTCATAATTTGTTGATATTTTTAAAAAATATATCTTTTTTTTTTTTGAAATTTTTTGTTTTAAACAATGCATAACATTCAATAATTTTTATTATATTTTAAGAATTTTTAACACTCTGTTTGATATTTTAAATTCTAGATCTAATAAACAACATGGTTTTAAAAAAGCTCTAAGTAAATCTGATATGCAAAATATTAAATTATTTCTAAAGCAAGCAGATGATTATATTTCCAATTTGAGGGTAAGTGTTGCAGGTCCAAAAATTTTAGATTCCAACAGGAAAATTGGATTTTTAGGATTTAAAGTATGCATTCAGAGTGTACTGCATTTAGCAGAATCATTAATTTGTCCTGCAAATCCTCCATTATTTTACTTTCCATTTTACAAGGTCAGCCAAGATCATTTAGAACTTTTTTTTTCATCAATAAGATTTCTAATGGCAGCAACAACAAGCCAGCAGCTCGCCAATTCAAAGCAGCTTATAAAAAATTGCTTGTGAATTCAGAAATGAAACCTGCATCTTCTGGTAATTGTATTCCTTTAACTGAAATCAGTATTTTAAGTGTACCTAGTCACAATTCACCTATTAATGTTATTAATATGTCAACCTCTCAAAATAATATTGTACATTTTTCATTAACAATCTTAAATAGAAGTCCTGATTTGATGATAGAAGAGCAAGATATACTTTTTAAAAACTAGACTTGCTTAATGAATTTTCTTGTGATATAATTTATTATATTGCTGGATTTGTAGTAAAAAAATTAAACCAACTTATTAAATGTGAAATATGTTTAAATGCATTACAAGCAGTTACTCCCTATAATTTGTACTTGATTTCCTTCAAATTACAGGGTAAATTGATATACCTATGACATGATGTTTACAAGATTTGTAAAGTGTGTGAATCTGTATTTAGAAGAAATGTAATGTTACTCATTTTCAAAATTTAAAAATGTTAGAAAAATAAACATTCAATGTGAATTGGGTGCTTTATCTGTGTTAAATATTGAAAATATATTTTCTCAATTGAAACTACATCAATTTGATCATGATCCTCTGTATAATCATGTCATCCAACTAATTAAAGCTGTAATTAAGCATTATTTTGTTATCCGTATTAAGCATTATTGTAAAAATACTTTAAATAATTTGAACTCTATAGGACAATTATATACAAAAGCAATTATTTTTAAAGGTCAGTATATTAGCTTCCTTTTATAAATAATCAAGAGATTTTTTTGTATTTAATAAAATAATATTCAAGCATACTGTGTTTGTTTTTAATTTCACTCGATAGAAGAAATTTAATTAAAAATTATTAACATTTAGTGAAAAGAGTGTGCAATAAAATAGTAAGTAAAAATAATTTTTATAACATTTCCCAGCTTGTAAAAAATGTCAGAAAAATAAACGTTCAATGTGAATTGGATGTTTAATCTGCGTGAATATTGAAAAATATTTCCTCAATTGTGAAACTTCATCAATTTGATCATGGTCCTCTGGATATTCATGTCATCCAACTAAATAAATTGTAATTAAGCATTATTTTGTTTAGTGTTAATCATTATTGTAAAAATACTTTAATATATTAGCTTCCTTTTATAAATAATCAAAAGATTTTTTGTATTTGATAAAATAATATTCAAGCATACTATGATTATTTTTAATTTCACTCTAAAAGAAATTTAATTAAAGATTAACATTTAGTGAGAAGAGTGTACAATAAAATAACATTTGGAGGCTTATTACATTCAAAACCTTCCTCTTCTAACAATCACATTTCTTTTAAAGGTACTAAATTATATAGATGAGTGACATATATATGACAACAATAAAATTTCTAACCTTGATTAATAACAAAAATTATTAAAACATAAATTATTTTTGTTATTGAATAATTTTTATAACTTATTTCCCAGCCTGTGAAAAACGTCAGAAAATAAATATTCAATGTGAATTGGATGTTTCATCTGCTTTAAATATTGAAAAAATATTTTTTTTCCTCAATTGAAACTTCATGAATATCATCATGATCCTCTGGATAATCATGGCATCTAACTAATAAAAGCTGTAATTAAGTATTATTTTGTTATCAGTGTTAAGCATTATTTTAAAAATACTTTGAATAATGTGAACTCTATAATTATATACAAAAGCAATTATTTTTAAAGGTCAATAATATGTAAACCTCCTTTTATAAATAATCAAGAAATGTTTTGTATTCAATAAAATAATATTGAAGCATACTGTGTTTATTTTTAATTTCACTCTATAAACGAGATTTAATTAAACTTATTACCATTTTGTGAAAAGGTGTGTAAAAGAATTACATTTAGTAATTTATTACATTTGAAACCTTCCTCTACTAATAGTCATTTTTTCTTTAAATGCACTAAATTATATAGATGAGTGACATGTATGACAAAAATAAAATTTCTAATCTTGAAAGAAATTTATGTAATTAAATAATTTTTATAACTTTCTTCTCAGCATATAAAATATTACATATTTATTACAAATAATTCATTTTATTTCACACAAAAAATATATTCTGGACATATTGTTATCTTTATGAAAAAAATATCTATTTTAATTGATTTGAAGTTATTCTTTGCTGTACTTATCGAAATATTGGTGCATGCGCAAATTGTACTATTACTGCGCATGCGTAGTTTATGAGTCACTTGAGGCTCTTCCCTACTAGCATTTGATGCTCCAACCAAGATGGCGACAATGGCTTCAATTGGACCTAATGCATTTGATAGGATATGCCCCCTTCACTACTCCTAGTTCTATGAATGTTATCATAACTTGTAAAATTAAGCAAGGAAAAATATTCTAAAAATATTATTTGTAAAAATTGTTTAAAATTGGATTTAATTTGCAACAAATATTTATCTGATGTAAATAAATTTTTATGTAATCATTTGAAGTGAAGTAATTTACTATACTAATTTTCAACTATAGTAATTATACGGTACACGTTCATTTCATATTATAATTCGTGTTTATGCAAGTATCGAAAAAATTTTCTATTTTTTTAAAATTCTTCTTTTTTACGTTTTAGGTAAGTTACTAGCTATTAAATCATTTGATAGCCTAAAAATTTGTCAACTAATTTTTGGTAAGATTTCATGATTGTTTTAGTGTAAACTAAGTTTTTGCTGTACTAATTGATATTAGTAGACGAATGCACAAATTAATGGATTCAGAAACTGATATAAGTTCATGAGAAAATGTTTAGTTTAAATCAGGATTCGGTATTTAGGGAACTACGATCAACAAGTGGACCTACAAGAAATTTTCAATTAATCCCTTATTGTAATTTTTATGATATGAAAAAAAAAAAAGATTTTGGAATAGTCATAGATTGCTTAACGAATCCATTCTGGCACGGTAATCTACATGTTTGGGGCATTTGGTACCGGTATTAGTAACTCCTGTGATTTAGCTACCTTTTAAAATTAACATAGTGATTTTCATTTACTTTGTAACCACAATTTATTGAAAATAAAGAATAATTCCATACAAGAAGAAAAAAGTTCATTATTTTAATTTGTACAAATTAGAAACTGTAAAAGAACTTTTAAAAATAAAAATAGATTCTTCAAAATTATAAAAAAAATAATTGTGAATTTTTTTAACAAAATATTTAAATATAGAAATGAAAAAATATGAATATTAACTAAGTTCATTGTAATTAAGTTTAATTGAAATACATGTTCTATACAAAATGATACTACACTTTAAACTCCTGAATTTTTATTTTTTCATTATGTGATATTGAACTCTATCAATAAAGAATTCATTCGCTTATCAGCACAACTTTTACAATTGTCATAATAATTAATTTCAAATCTCTAAATGTTTGTTTTCTTCTAGATGCTGTAAGAAAAAATGCAGCTTTGTGCAATATTACTGATGCAGTACTTACATCCTGTGCGAAAAATCAATTACGGCAGGCAAAAGCTAAATATTTGAATGAATTGAAAAAAAATTGTTGAATAATAAAATGTTTTATTCATATGATGTTTTGAATTCATTTTAAAATACATGTTCTATTAGTATAATGCTGCATTTACTTATCACTGTAAGAGTTTTTCAAACATTAATTTCTCACTGTAAATGGTATTTTTTTTTATTTTGCTTGGTTCGCAAAAGTCCTTACTGTGTTTTCTCATTTTCTCTTCATATTATATCAAAATATTTTGTTGAGCATTTTTTGTGCTGTTAAACATCACAAAACAGAAATGTATCATTTATTTTAAAAAAATCAAATGGGATACCATCTGCCAAACATTTTTAAACATAATGTGTAATTAGAATGTAATATCTGTTTTTAATAATAAATTAAAAGTGACTGAATAGATTTGGTAAATAAAAGGTTGCCTTTAATCTCTTAAAGCTGTTTTGAAACGCAATACTCAAAGAAAAATCCATATTTATTCAATATACATGTGCAGTTTCTTGCTTTAATTTCATTTATTATCTTTATGGTTTGATAACGCTCAATTGAATCCATGTCAAATTTCTAAAGCAAAATGTTTTAAATTAAGTGGTACTGAGAATTAAAATTGATATTTTACATTAGATATATATTTATTCTAAAGCTGTGTAATTGAACCCAAATTTATTGCATTTGATGTTTTCTACAATATAGATTTTTTTTTTTTTTTGAAAATCAATATTTTCATGCTCAAGTACCTTTAATTAAAAGCAAATAATTAATATTTGTGATTTGCATGTAATACTTAAAGCATTTTATGTTGGAATTATTACAACTTTTTTTGAGGTAAGTCGAAATTTAAAATTAATCTGAAAAATTTCCTGTAGTAAGAAATAAATGAATTATCTTTTATATGAATACTTAGTAAAATTCATTATTTTGAAATTAAGTTAATTTTAATATTTTATAAAATAAAACTAAGCAAATTAAAAATTATTATTTATTTAATATTTACGCCATTCAGTTGAATAAGAAATTTAAAAGTGACAACAAAATATTTCACAACATGAGAAACGGCCATTCATAAAAAAATAAGAGTATATGATTGGAAGATCATGCGCATTCTGCTGTGTCAGATTAATGACGTCACTACCAATACTATGTGACGTCGAATCCAAAACACGTCCACTAGTGGTTATCTTTGGACATCTATCAGACGTCTACTGGATGTCTTCTGGACGGTCAGTGGATGGTTCACTGAATTATTTATGGACGTCCAGTGGATGTCTACTGGACCCAGGGCTAGGGAAAGAGAAGGGCTGGCTCAAATGCTCCCCAAAACTGTCACCGGAAATAGCCGTTGATGACGTAGTCTGGCATCCAAGGAGAATAAGCTGCCTGGAATTTCTAAGCAAAATAGTTACTTTTTATTTTTAAGTTCATTTTGTTTTTAATCAGAGTGAAAAAAACTACAAATGCCTCTCAAATATTTAGTAAATTTGCAATTATTATTTAATAAACCCAAAAAAATTATTATTAATATTGAAATTAACTTAAAATTGTATAACCAATATAAAAATATATTTACCTATTAGCTTCAGCTTATCTTGATTTTTTGACTATTGACCCATTTCTTGTTTTTCTGTTGAGCTTTATTATGAGATACTATCGCTGCATTTCTATTTAAATACCTAATTCGTATAAATGTTCTCAAGCGACAAAAAAATTTAATTGCCTTTCGATTTACAGTAGGAAAAGAAGACTCTGTTTCATTTATTAATGTTGCTATGACATTTTTCCCTTTAGAAAATGTGTCGCCATGAAATTTGCGAAACATTATGTCCGTTTGTTTTATAGTTTCCATCCATGCTTTTGTTGTAACAGTAAGTCCCCCAGCAGAAATTAAATTAATCCATTCGGAATGATTGGGCATATCGACTGAATTTCTTGATATAGTTCCAAGTGAATTATCTTTAATTTTATAAGCAATATAACCTGCCACATAAACCATAGTTTCTTTTTCAAATGGAGATATATCACAATTTTGATTGGAAGAGGCAAGTTCATTTTCCCAAGATAAAGGTAAGGGATTAATTAAGAATTCACGATTTAATTCATCATCTTGAGAATCAAAAGAAATTCATTTTACAGTCGTTATCAAAAAATATTGATAACGTCGTTTATTCATTTTACAGTCGAAATCAAAAAATATTGGCTGTTTCCACGGGAAAATTAATCCTCGCAATAAAATAACTTGAACTTTACAAAATGGGCCTAATATTTCATCCAATGAAGAGTCGTAACACCATTTCGAATCTATGTGCATTTCGTCAAAGCTCAAAGAACAAATCTTTTCTATATCACTCAAAGTTTCGCAATTTTTTTCATCAATAACATTACATCTTTAAGAATTCCAGGCATGCAACTAAATTTGGAACACCATCTTTTCAAAGTACTTGCACTTGGCATATTTAATCCCATCGTATTTCGCCAAAAATCGTAAGATTTTGAAGATAATGACCGAATCAAAATACATTTTGAAATAGTGTCAGATGACCATTTAGTTCTTAATTTATTTTCTTCATCTTCACGCTTATAAGGGAATAAATTATTTATAACTATCTTCCCAAGTTTAATGTTCTCCTTTTGAAGTAATTTTATTTTCGTTTTTAATTTTTGTTTTTCATTTAAAAGCAATTTTTTATTTGATTTCGATCGTTTAATTATTCTTGTTGTAGAAGTTCGATTTCTTTTTTGCTCATTTTTAAGGAATTTCACTGTATTTTCTGCGCATAATATTCTTTTTTTCAATTCTTCTATATTTTTTAAATATTCATTGCATTTAAGGCACTTAATAACACCATCACACTGATTTTCTGCATCACATAATTTATGTGGACTCACGCACTCAATTCTTTCAATAGCTTCTACTAATCTTCTTCTTTTCGTTTGTCTCTGTTCTCTTGGAGTATTTTGAATTATGCTTAAAGCCGGTAACTTAAGATTAGGCAGAGCCGTCGGTTTTAATATTTTTCTCTCTGGCAAACCAAGTAGTCTATTTTGCATGTCGTCCATATATTCATTCAAATCAAAATGCTCACTGCACACTCTAGCATTCTTGATGTTGATTTTGTCACTTCTTCGACATCTTTGCACCCATTCCTTTGAAAGCATTTGATTTTCTTTTGGAAATCGATGAAATATTATGTGTTTTCCTTTTGTATTTCGATACATATTTGAACACGTAGCAACAGCACACGATGTCATGTTTTCCTCTTTAAAAAATACTCTTGCTTAAAATGAAAACATTAACATAAAACAAGCCAAAATGAATGAGAAAGCTGCGATCAGACACAAGCTAGCATAGAGAATGCCAGCCAGTTGATGCCAGTGACGTCACGCTCTTCCCCTCTCCGGTGACAAGGCGGCATTCGATACATCAAAGCGATGAGCCAGCCCTTATTTTCCCTAGCCCTGTACTGGACCACGGTGGATCATCCAAATAACATCCAGTGGACGTACTTGTGTTGTGGGGGAAGCCAAAGCTTGAAATGTGTTCCCGAGAAAACTCGATGTGAATGTTAGAAGCCAAAACAACGTAATAACGACTTTAAAATTCCGTTGCGAAACAACGATAACGGCTTTACAGTTCCGGAAATTCTAAAATAGCGATAATGGCTTTAAAGTTACAAAATAACGAGAACAGCTTCAATGTTCCGGAAGTTACAAAACAGCGATAACGGCTTTAAAGTTACAAAACAACGAGAGCAGCTTTAATGTTCCAGAAGTTAAAAAATAACGTATTGTAGAAACCTTCTACAATACCGTAACGACTTAGAGAATTACCAATACAGTGAAACCTCGTTACAACAATATTTTAGGGACCAAATAAATATATTGTTGTAGAGAGGCATATTGTTATATCGAGGGTCCACATATTTTGAGCATTTAATAAGAGTTTTTTTTTATTATTATTAGTTTAAGGTGCATAACATACTGCTTTTAAGTCTATATTTAGAAGAAATTAATTTGTAAAATACTAATAATAGTGATTTAAATACTAAAAAAAAATAAATAAGATAAATTCAGAAAATAAGCACAAAAATATTCACATACCTGAAAACACTTTTTATTGAAAATAATCCAATATTTATGTTTGTTTATTCATTTTTTTAACTGTTACGTTCACCAATACTGTATGCATTGAGTCTAGTGCACGAAAATGTTCTTCATTTATCGACGGAAGGCTTGAAAAAAATGTCCGTAGAGAATTCACAGATTGAAGAGCTTCATGGGATGACAATAAGGACTGCGATGGACCTGTATTATCATCATCATCAATATCATCATCATCTTCATCATTGTTTCTTATCTCATCAGTAATTTCAGAAAGAATATTTTCATCAGTAACTCCTGCGAAAACCATAAGATCATCATCTGCTGTTAAATAGTCTTCTATACTAATTCCAAACTTTTTACCGCTTGTTTCCTCAAGTTGGGATACGGATTTTTTGATGTGCAAAACACATTCTTGATCATCTAAGACAGCGGTTCTTAACCTTTTTAAGCCGCGACCCAAATTTGAGAAATATGTTCATGTCGTGACCCAAAAACAAAGTCAAAATTTTTTCATTGCTTTATTTTAAATCGTATTTTTAAAAAATCTTCAATCCTACGATGATAATTTTTTAACTTACAAATTTCTTATTTATTTTTTTAATAATAAAGATAAACAAAAGTACTTTTCGATCCAAGGAAAATGTAATTAATAATCAAGTGTTTTTAATAATTTTTATTGACCAAATTAAAATATATTTATAACTTTTTGAAAATAATTGACATTTTAACTTATTCCTAAAAAAAAAAATATCAATACATATGTTAAGTCTTTTAAATTTTAAATGCAAGTCATACAGTTTTAATGAGAACCTTGTGCTTGAATACATTTTGAAAGATCTTCAAACCTCGGTTGAATGCTTGTCAAGGAGCACCTTATATCTGTTTCAGGATTTAACTTGTTCCGTTAATTGTTTTTGATTACACACAGAGCCGAAAAACCAGCCTCACATATATATGTTGTTGAAAAGGGCAATAATACTTTTAGGGCTTCTTTAACAATTGTTGGCTTTTCGGTTTTTAATTTTAACCAGAAAGCACATAAAGATTCAGTGTTTTTGTAGAAATTATATCGAAGTGCTTGGTCAGTTTGTATTTCTATTAATTGTTCTTGAAATTGATTAATATTAACAAATTCCTCATGCAAATCACTGACATCAAAATTAAATGGTATTCGAACCCAATTATATTTGAAAACATCGTCTGCAGGGAAATATCAATCAAAGTCTGATATTAGTTTCTCTAAATGATTAATAATTTCCTGTATTTCAAAATCTGTGATATCAATATTATTGTCTTCAACAAGTAAATTAAGAGTCGGGAATGAAGCAAGTTTCTTTACTTCAACCTTATTTCTCCATAATTTGAGTTTATTTTTAAAACATGTAATTTTTTCAGTTAATTCAATAATAGTATGATTACGTCCTTGCATAGACATATTTAGATTATTTATTTCAAATAAAAATATCTGACAAATAAGCAACTTGAGTAATCCACTTCAACTCGGAGAATTTAGATGCTAATGGGTGTTTCTTTTCTCTCAAAAAAAAAAAAAAATTCGACTTCTGTCCGCAATGATAATACTCTTTTAACAACTTTGCCCCGGGACAGCTATCTAACTTCAGAATAATATAATAAATGTTCCTATTCTGCACCAAATTTGAAACACAGTTCGCGGAAAATTCTACAGTTGAGAGCTCTTGATTTGATAAAATTGACTACCACAACAATTTCATCCAAAACAATACATAATTCGGGGGATAATTTTTTTGAAGCAAGATTTTGTCTATGTAACCAGCAATGAATCGATATAACTTGTGGATTCAATTGTTTTGCTCTTGTTGAAAATCCCTTTTGAGATGTTGTCATGGCAGCTGCACCGTCGGTGCAAATACTGAAACACTGATTCCAATTTAATCCTTCTTCTTTAAAAAACGAATCGACCATAAGAAAAATATCTTCACCTCTAGTTGTTGTTCACATTGGTTTGCAAAATAAAATGTCCTCCTGTATATCTGTTAAACCTGGATACCGCACGTAAACCATGAGTTGAGCATCTTTACTTACATCTGTCGTTTCATCCAGTTGAATACTAAATAAACCAGCAATTTTTATAGCAGAAATAAGTTGATTCTTAATATCAAACGACGTATCATTAATTCGTAAACGAATTGTATCATTTGATAATGGTATCTTTTGTAACTTTTTTGAACTTTCATCTCCGCACATGATACTTGCCATGTCAATGGCAGTAGGTTTTATAAGTTTTTCAGCAATATTATGGGGTTTCTTTTGTCTTGCAATATGCCAAGCCACATAAAAAGAAGCAAGTGTCGCTTGTTTGGCAGAATTTATAAAATCATTATTACTTGGTGTATCCAAACGATGTCTTTTTAAATGGGCTTCTTTTCTTTCGAAAAAAGTACGATCTTTTCCCTCAAAGGAAAAATTTATATGTTTTGCATCAAAATGTCTTTTAAGTTTGTTCGGTTTAATTGATTCATTACTTAATATTTCACTGCACAACACGCATTGCGGCTTGTTCACTCCTCGATCATAAATGCAAGTAAAACCAAATTCTAAAAATGTTTCCTTGTATTCACGTTTTGCCATTATTAGGGTGATTACAATTTTACAATACGCACTGCAGCTTGATCACTCCACTATTAATAATTAAACAAAATTTGTTTCTAAAATGCTTGTATAAATATTCACGTTTCACTGTTATTCCCAACACAATATGCAGAAACGAGTTTTTGACAGAGAGCTTACTGAGTCGGCGCGCACGCAAAGCAATGGCTTGCGTATTACCAACACCTTTTAGAAGAAAAAGCCTCAGGACCGGAATTTGACGTCACTTCCGGAAGGGATTCGCGAATGGCCTTTCGGGAAGGCCATTCGCGAAGAGCGGTAAAACCGAAACATTGTATTAAGGTATAACTTGTATTAGGGAATAACTATTCTAGGAAGTGTTGGTATTACTTATTATTTGAGGTGTATTACTAACTTTCTTGGTTCGACTCACCGCGACCCAAGAAATAAGCTTCGCGACCCAATTTCGGGTCGCGACCCATAGGTTAAGAACCGCTGATCTAAGAGATCATTGGTTATGTAATTTTCATCATTATGAGATTTCTTATTTTCCATAACACAAAGACCGGCCTTTTTTCAGCAATTCCGAATGGTTTTTACTGTTACTTCCCACCAACTTCCAACAATATTGTCACACGCTTCCTTGACATTTACAGCTTTGAAAGGGTCTTCTACTTTATTTTCAAAGTTTACAAGTATGGAGTCCACCAACCGTTTTCTGTAATATCCTTTGAAGCACTTAATTATGCCCATATCATGAGGATGTAGAATTGAAGTGCAATTGGCAGGGAAAAAAGCGATTTCGATATTTTGCAGCTTTGGAAATGACGTGTGAGCCCCGCAGTTATCTATCAACTTTAACCAACCATTGCTAGCTTTGAAAGTTTCGTCCCCTAGCATTGCTGCAAATTTTCGTGCTTTTGCACATAATAAAGGTCCATTTATTGGGACATTTGTCGCTCTCATCTCTTGAAACCATTTTAAAAAAGCAGCATCAATGCTTTAATTTGTCGCAACTTTCAGTTGTTTTCGCTCTGGGTTAATTTCATTTGAAGTTACAGCATCTTCGATTTGCTTTCTCTTCTTTAAGAACGTTGCAACTGTAGATTGCGATAATCCATGTTTCTTAGCCGCATCAATCTGCTTCATTCCCTCACCAATATCATTGATAACGTTCAGTTTATCTCGAAAACCATTCGGTCTTGTGATTCTGTTCTTCACACCGAACACCACCATTGAATCCCAAAAAGACTACAAAACAACCTTTGAACTCACTAGTGTGTTGCAAAAGCTTTTTATTTTTTGCCCAAATAATACTGAAATTTAGATTGAAAAAATCGTTTTACAGAGGTTTATTGTTCTAGAGAATATCGCAATATTGAGGGGAGATTAACATTAGTTTATATGCAAAATCACCGGGACCACAAAACATTATTGTAGTAGAGGGAGTTATTGTTGTATCGGGTATCGTTGTAGCGAGAGTTTACAGCGAGAGTGAAGGTGTAGCGAGAGTGAAGGTGTACAGGAATGATTTCAGCAGTTACGGGGAAAAAAACGTATTCTTAATAACAAAATTTTTGAAGAACGCGTTATTTATTAAACGGTTATTAATTGGTAACTGTTCTTAAATAACGACCATTTCTAGAACTACCAGATTAATGACGTCATTTTGCACTTATGATTATATGCTAATTTACTCAGTAAAAATGTTATTAAATTTACTTTTTAATTTGATGGTTTTAAAGTAATATCTTGTGCTATTTATAAATGTTGATGAGGCGATGCCATTTTATATTCATGCGCTACTTGAGTATATTAAATTAGGTATGAAAATATGTAGGACGAACAGATACTAGCAACTTATTTAAAATTCATAAACTTTAAATCGAATTTATTTGTAAAATGCAGTATGCATGATGTATAATTTTTTAATTATTTTAAGGAATAAATATTCAAAATCAGTGGAGAAAAAAATAAAACAGAATTTAGGAGTTGCTTCAGCATGCTTAAAATTTCATTATTAATTGATGCAGTTCGTACTTTTGAAATCGATGACAGGCCGGCATTCTGTGCTAACTGTACTGTTGATTCGTTTGAAGGCAGGTTGTTCCGATTTCATAGAAAAATTTTTTAAAGTGATCTTCGTTACTGACAGAAATAACTGTTTCCTAATATAACATTCTGTTAAATTATATATAATAATTTTTTCTTTTCTTTTATGGTTGTGGCAGAAAGAAAAGAAAGGCAGAAAGAAAAATGGCAGAAAGTTGTTCTGAAAATAATATTGTTCCAGAAACTGTTACTTATAAAACTAGTGAACACTCTGAAAGAAATAAAATAATATGTGAGGACAGTAAAAATAATGAAGATCGTTCTAAAGAGAATAAAGTATATGTAGGCGATAATCAAGAGTTAATTGAGGAAGAAAATCAAGAAGTTTGTAAAAATATTGAAGGAAATGATGAAGAATTCCACGTTAACGAGGAAGAGAACCAAAATTTGGCAAAAGAAATCATTCCAGAAGGATCTCATATGAACTGTGAATATTTCAATGAAAATTCTTCCGACAATGTATCTGAGGACATTGGTTCTAATACAAAAATATCTAAAACTGTTAAAGAATCTTGTTCCACTGAGAAATTACCAGATGGTAATGATGAAATAAATTCTCGAGAAGATAATAGCGAGAGCAGTCTTCCTCATCAAGACGAAGTAAATGATGATGCTGAAGAAAATAAACAAGGAGAAAAACATGGAAATGATTTGTGTTCGGTTAAATCAATACCTCTAATTGATTTAACTATTGAGTCTCCTCAAGCTTGTGAAGATCCACCTCAAGCTTGCCCAAGTGGATTAAAGCCCCAATTTGAATCAACGATTTTAGATGATGAGCTTGTAAGTTTAGGTAGAGTATTAACATTAAGTAGTGACTCTGAAACTGCAGAAAAAGAAAATTCAATTTCATTAAAAAGAAAATTTAATGAAGAAGACGATCATAATGAAAAACATTCTGATGCAAAGAGAATATGTGAAGGCGATAATCAAGAGTTAATTGAGGAAGAAAATCAAGAAGTTTGTAAAAATATTGAAGAAAATGATGAAGAATTCCCTGTTAACGAGGAAGAGAACCAAAATTTGGCAAAAGAAATCATTCCAGAAGGATCTCATATGAACTGTGAATATTTCAATGAAAATTCTTCCGACAATGTATCTGAGGACATTGGTTCTAATACAAAAATATCTAAAACTGTTAAAGAATCTTGTTCCACTGAGAAATTACCAGATGGTAATGATGAAATAAATTCTCGAGAAGATAATAGCGAGAGCAGTCTTCCTCATCAAGACGAAGTAAATGATGATGCTGAAGAAAATAAACAAGGAGAAAAACATGGAAATGATTTGTGTTCGGTTAAATCAATACCTCTAATTGATTTAACTATTGAGTCTCCTCAAGCTTGTGAAGATCCACCTCAAGCTTGCCCAAGTGGATTAAAGCCCCAATTTGAATCCACGATTTTAGATGATGAGCTTGTAAGTTTAGGTAGAGTATTAACATTAAGTAGTGACTCTGAAACTGCAGAAAAAGAAAATTCAATTTCATTAAAAAGAAAATTTAATGAAGAAGACGATCATAATGAAAAACATTCTGATGCAAAGAGAATATGTGAAGGCGATAATCAAGAGTTAATTGAGGAAGAAAATCAAGAAGTTTGTAAAAATATTGAAGGAAATGATGAAGAATTCCACGTTAACGAGGAAGAGAACCAAAATTTGGCAAAAGAAATCATTCCAGAAGGATCTCATATGAACTGTGAATATTTCAATGAAAATTCTTCCGACAATGTATCTGAGGACATTGGTTCTAATACAAAAATATCTAAAACTGTTAAAGAATCTTGTTCCACTGAGAAATTACCAGATGGTAATGATGAAATAAATTCTCGAGAAGATAATAGCGAGAGCAGTCTTCCTCATCAAGACGAAGTAAATGATGATGCTGAAGAAAATAAACAAGGAGAAAAACATGGAAATGATTTGTGTTCGGTTAAATCAATACCTCTAATTGATTTAACTATTGAGTCTCCTCAAGCTTGTGAAGATCCACCTCAAGCTTGCCCAAGTGGATTAAAGCCCCAATTTGAATCCACGATTTTAGATGATGAGCTTGTAAGTTTAGGTAGAGTATTAACATTAAGTAGTGACTCTGAAACTGCAGAAAAAGAAAATTCAATTTCATTAAAAAGAAAATTTAATGAAGAAGACGATCATAATGAAAAACATTCTGATGCAAAGAGAATATGTGAAGGCGATAATCAAGAGTTAATTGAGGAAGAAAATCAAGAAGTTTGTAAAAATATTGAAGAAAATGATGAAGAATTCCACTGTTAACGAGGAAGAGAACCAAAATTTGGCAAAAGAAATCATTCCAGAAGGATCTCATATGAACTGTGAATATTTCAATGAAAATTCTTCCGACAATGTATCTGAGGACATTGGTTCTAATACAAAAATATCTAAAACTGTTAAAGAATCTTGTTCCACTGAGAAATTACCAGATGGTAATGATGAAATAAATTCTCGAGAAGATAATAGCGAGAGCAGTCTTCCTCATCAAGACGAAGTAAATGATGATGCTGAAGAAAATAAACAAGGAGAAAAACATGGAAATGATTTGTGTTCGGTTAAATCAATACCTCTAATTGATTTAACTATTGAGTCTCCTCAAGCTTGTGAAGATCCACCTCAAGCTGGCCCAAGTGGATTAAAGCCCCAATTTGAATCCACGATTTTAGATGATGGGCTTGTAAGTTTAGGTAGAGTATTAACATTAAGTAGTGACTCTGAAACTGCAGAAAAAGAAAAGACCATTTCATTAAAAAGAAAATTTAATGAAGAAGATGATCATAAGGAAAAACAAAAGAAAATGTTTTGTATTGAAGATCCTGAAACTAAAATCATTTATACTTTTCCTATGATACAAAATGATTATCCTGTTATTGATATCATTTCGGACTCGGAAAGCGAAAAATGTGAAAATTCTTCCCAAAAGGAAAACCAAAATGAAATGGAAGTATCAGTTACCAGTGCAAATGATTTTAGCGTTGAAACTCTCGATGATTCAACAAAAGAATTAGATGAATCTAATATTGAAGAGCAATCTTGTGAAGATCCCTCTCAAGAGGAAAATGACAAAAGTGCAGAAAAAGAAAATGATGGTGTAAATGATGAACATTGTGATAGCAATGAACTTGATTATGATGCTGTTAATAATTGATGCCTATAAACAGAGTGATGCCGTCATAATGTTCAGGAGCAAACTAAATTGCTATTGATTAAACTTTAAGGATTGGCTTACTGAATTTGATATATAACATTAAAAATTAAGGTAATTATTCATTTTTTTTAAGTTAAAAATATAGGCATATGATTATATTAAATTTTTGTGTTAGAAAGAATTTATATATATATATATATATAGTCTTTATTATTTTTTTCTTCAAAATATTTTAATCGGTTGCATTTTGAATAGTTTTATAAATTGGGATGATTGCTTACTAAAATCATCTGTTTATGCTCTGTTATATATTTTTTTGCATTATGCAAAGAGTCATTTAAATAATTGCAGAATTCATCTGTTTATATTGATGTGTTTATTTCCGTTTATCTTTTATTTTTTAAGGAAAGTAATCAAGTTATTAACTTATATACTTTTGACTATATATTTATAAGTGTTTGAGAATTAAAATAATTACTTTATCTGATTTGCTCATTTTATAATAAAAAAGTTAAAATACAGATATTTCTATGGATAGTTGATGGAATACTTTGAAAACTACATATTTTTAATGTTCATGCTAATTTTAACAGGTATATTTAAACAAATCTCATAAATAAAGTATTCAATATGCTCAATCATTACAGCTTCACAATATTTATGTAATCCATAAGATTTGTATTTTTAAAGTATATTTTAATATGTAAAAATAATAAAAAAATTTGTAATACATGTATAAAAAATATTTAATCAATGTTATTTAGTGGGAAATTTGAAAAAAATATTAAAAACATTGCTAATTTTTTTACATAAGTTAAATATTTTATTATTAAGTTTATAAATGTTGAAATTTTTCTATGAAATGAATTACCTTTTTCTAATTGTAATTTATATTTAACTTTTTATAATGTGCTTTTAAATTGATTACCTTTTACTAGTAGGATTTAATAAATATGAATAGACAAATAGTGAAATTATTTCCATTGATTATTTTATATTCTGTGAACATTTTAAGTATGTTATAGAATTATGTAAAGTAAATTTTATGTATATATATTCATTATATTCAATTATTTCCATTGATTCTTTTATATTCTGTGAACATTTTAAGTATGTTATAGAATTATGTAAAGTAAATTTTATGTATATATATTCATATTTTATAATATCCAATATAAGTTCTTAAAAAAATTTATGATATATTATTTTTTGTTTGTTTTTCTTTAAATTGTCATTTTTAATTATTTTTACCTTTGTGTTTATCATTTAATCATATCCTTTGTTACTCTATAAAAATGTCTTATAATAAATTCTTCTGAAACCTTTATTATTTGTTTGTGTGATTTCTTTTTTTAATTCATTAAGAAAAAAGATAATAAAATTTTTCAAATATGTTTGACTAGTAGTAGAATCTTTCATAATTTAAAATTCATTTTTTAAGCTGCATCATTTATTCTTTTTCTAAATATATAGTGAATTTACAGGAAAACTTTAGTTTTATATTGTTTGGACTCAAATACAAAATTTTGAAAAATATGGAAAAAAAAAAAACAACAACAACCTCTAGAGTAAATTTTTATTGCAGTTTAATTCTTTTCATTTAAAGTTTTTATGCTTTTTAATATTAAATGTTTTATCACTTATTCTAAATTTCCTGATATAACTTTTTTTATGAATTTGAGGGTATTTATTTTGATTTTATCCTGTCATTAGTCAAGACATAACTAAATTCTTCAGGGTGAAATGCAAAATGCTAGAAATAGCATCAATGTTAGCATTTTGCTCATGTATATTTATTCCCTACTTAGAACTTGTTTATATATTAATGAATTGCAGTAGAATATTGGTAAACTTAATATTTCATAATAATTATTATTTAAAAACACTTATTGATTGTTGTCTAATAGTTGTATTTGTTTTGAGTAAATGTATTTATATTTGAAAAGAGGTTGTCATACACAGCTTGAAGTACTCAATAATTTAGTAGATAGGAATATATTGAAGATGTTTATAAATTGTAGAACTACCCATTATTTGATATGATGCATAATCCACTAATATAAAGAATACCAATTATTTAAATAAATTTTCTGTTATAGCTGTAAATGCATTGAAGGTTTTTGAAGTAATCATTAAATATAATTCTATCTTAAATAAAAATAGTGTCATTGATTTTTGCATTAAACTGTTTCTATTTATAAATCAATGTATACCTTCTGAAAATTTTTGACTCTTGGAAATCTATACAAATCTTGTGTAAGTTAACATTGCTGGTTGTCTTTTTTGTGCATATTTTTTTATTCAATTTTCTTCCTTAAAACATCAATATTTTATAATAGAAGTTGATAAATTTACTAATTTAGCAATATTATGAATTGATTTATTACTAGTGTCAGGAAAAGTAAATATGATTAAATAAATAAATAAACAAGTATTAGACAAACAATTTCTTAACTATCGCCAAAAAAAAAAAACATGAGACTGAAAAATTTTATATCATTTTATTTAAAAAAGTTTCAATGAATCATTTTCTTAGAATTTTTTCTCTTATACATTGCTTTTTCATTTTTATTAAGAAAACTACACATACTATTTATTAAAGTGTCTAAGCTTCAATGCAGTTTCTATGAATATCCAGTGTACGGACACTTTAGAACTTCTGTATAAATTTGGCAATAGCTATTCTATTTTCACTAGGTTTCTAATAACTAATATTGTACTATTACATACCAATTTTCTAATAATACGTAAATGCAATGAATATTTCAACTAGAATTTGTAAGTGGATTATGAAAATAAATTACACACTATTTTGTAACACTTCATAATTACTATATTTTAAAATATTCATAAAGCAAAATTTCAAATATAGTTAGTTTTTAAAAATTTAAATTGGATGATAAAATCAAGTAAGTGATAAATGGTATTTTTTATATTCAACTACTCCTTGAAATGTCTAGCATTGCATGTAAAGTATTCCTTGTGAAAAAAAAAAAAAATTGATATTAAAAAACATGTTTAATTTATGAAGTAAATTTTTTCTATATTCAAAATGAAAACAAAAGAAAAACAATGATTTAAATAAAATCACTAACATTTTTATTATGTATTCCACAGTATGTCAGTTTGTGGGTTTGACTTGGATGTTTCCAGTGTTTCAGAATTCACTTAAAACTAGGCCCTATTCTTATTAGCCCTTGCATGCAAAAATAATAATTGGATGTGACAAACCAAACCATATCCAAAATATGCCAGGAACTTTGTTAAAAAATAACCTATATTCAGGAATAAGTGCAATAGCTAAGAAATGCATATTGATCATGTATGAAAAATGCTTATATCAAATAGTACTGCTAGAAATGACATTAAATAAGAAACTATTATAAACAATGATTTACATTACTTTATTTGCTCTGCAAAAAAACAATTGTACTCAGATTATTGAAATCTTTCTTAAAAGTGTTTTTATACATATGCACTCAATAAAATTGTAGTAAAATTAAAAATATTAATGGAAATCTTGTTTTTTAAGCAAATGCAGTAATTTATCAAAAAACACTTAATTGGACATTTTCTGACTTTTAATCATTAAAGATAGTAGCTAACTTATTTTTAATTCAGGTCACATATTGTTTTAATTATATATATGTGCTATCAACTTCAGAAATTCATCTGTTTTAATATGAGGAATATTAATTAGTATTCCGACAATATTTTTACTTTTATTTTTGCAACTATACAACTTGCAAAGAAAATTAAATTCTAAATTATATTCAAAAGAATAAGATTAATTTCAATTACTTTTATTAAAGAATTTTGCTTTTCTATGTGGTAACAAATATTTGAAATAATTTACTTTATGGGTTAAGCATTTAATTTAATTTACATATGTATTTAAAACAAATAATTTATAATTTCAGAATTAATGTAATTTCATGTACAATTCTAATTAGGCTTTAAAAGATTTTTACACATTAAAAGCAAACTAATATTTTAACTTTCATTTTATTCTTGATCAAAAAAATTCATAAAATTTAAATCTTAATATAAATATATTTTACCTAATTTTTTTATTTAGTAATGATTGAACAAAATTCAGGAGTTCTCTTTTAATTAAAAACCAACTAATTCTATTTTTTATGGGCTTTATTTAATTAAATGATAATACAAATAATTGAGAGCAGGAAAAGTTAAAAATACCATGTTGATTTTTTTAGTATATTCGTTAATATAATAATTTTTCTTAAGGTTTATGAAATTACATTAAGTTATTTATATTATTGAATAATGAGTTTTCTAAGAATTGTTTTACTTTTAATATTGACATATATCTATTAATTTTGATTAAGAAAAAAGTTTCTTATTGAATTAAATATGCAAATATACAAAATGAAAAATTAATGTTGATCATTCATGTATCAAATGTTACATTTGTTATTAATTAGGAAAAAAGTTACTATTTTATATTTGTTTATATTTAAAGAAAGAACTTCAAATTTTCCTGTCTGGTATTTTAAACAAAAATAATGATTATTTAAATAGTATATAAAAAGATATATCCCATTATTTTTGGTATATCTTTTTAAACTTTTAACTGATAAATATTTTTGATATATGTGTTCATATGTTTAGCTGGAACATTCATATTTTATTGGTTTATATAAATCTATTAGTGTAAAACTACATTTGGGACCTATACATGATGTGATATTTTCATAATATTTCTTGGAAAAGAAAACAAACACTGAGTTTATGTTTGATGTGAAAAATGAAGTAATTTTAAATAGAAACTGTATTTGTCTTTTGTTTGCCCACAGTAAGTAAATAAGAGATAAATTATAAATAATCTTATATTTAAAGAATGAAATTCTCTTTAAATTTCCTAAATGCATTCAAGGGACTCGTGATTTATTTATCATGTGGCATTGGTTAGGAAACCATGATTTAAGAAATTCTATATTTATAACGACAATATCAAAACTTAAAATGGTTATATAACTTATAATATTAATTTATATTTGTACTTTTGTAATTTATTATAGCAAATTTGGAGTAAATCAGTCATCTGTTACATTACTGTATTCAAATATATTGTTTTATAAATTTTGATGATTTTTTATCTATTGTTTGTAGGAAATAATGAAGCCAATGCTGAAATTTAGTTTTTGTAAGGGAAATATAATTTAACAAAATACTTGTTGGATGACAAACCAAATGTTTATGTAGTTCTTGCAAAAAAAAAAAAAAAGTAAAATCTGATTGTGAAGCCTATAAAAGTGTATCAGGACATTTTATAGCATTAAAGTTTTCTTAAAACATTTGAATTATAGGAAATTCCATATTTTTTACTTTAATATGTTTTATGAGAACACAGAATAGATTAATAAGAAAATTTTAAAAAAATTCATATTTTTATAAATTAACTCCAAAAGATTTCTTCAAGTAATTTGTTGAAGTATTAAGAAGTAAAATTTGTTGAAGTTTATAATTTCATTAAAATTCATTGAACTGGATGATATTGAAAAAAATATGCTTTATGTTAGCCATTTTATTAAAATTTGTAATTAAAGAATTTGTAATTACAAACTTTGTTTTGAGGATGGTGCATTTTCTATACAAGCAACTAAGACTAATCTATTATTCCTTTAGATAGAGATTATTAACTTCAATGTACATTGTTCAGGAATCTTAAACTTTTTTTAAAATTGAATTTTTAAAAGTATATGTAACTGCCATTAGAATTAAAAAATTCTCTATTGTGTCATAAAAAGTTATTAAAATTTTTTCTTTCATACAAATTATTTTTTAAGCCAAATATAAATTTAAAGTTAGTATTAATAACAAAAAATTTTTCGATAATGATTGTTTTAAATTGAATGATATGTTTTTACTGAAACAGTAATTGTGTGTAAAACAAAATAAGCCAGAATTTGGACTACATAATGGAAGTAAAAATCTGGATAAAGTTGAAACGGTTTACCTTATTTTTTGCAGGACTGTATTCGTAATCAATATTAGAAATACAAATGCAATTTATTCTAAATATTTTATCTATTAATTATGACTAAATGACAAGAAGAAAGTTCTTATTAAAATAAAATTGAAGTTAAAATATGCTTTCAAATTACAACTTTATATGATTTTAGGTATTTGTTTTAAAAGAATTTCAGTCATGCTATTAGAACTTCTTAAATTTTTATTGATCTCTACACATGTATGTAAACAATAAATTTCAAGTTTAAAATACCTGTAATTCTTTAAATAAGGCGGCATTTAAATATTATGTAAGCATCTTTAGAAAAGGAAGTGATTATGATTTATAGGTATTTTCACAAACAAAGGGGAGTGAGGTGTCGTAATGATTCATGAGAAAACAAAACACATCAGATACAAAACAACAAATGATTTCAAAGTCTACTCCCGAAGCTCTTTTTACTCCCATGATAGGTATTGCTTTTGTTTTCAGTTTCCAACTCCAAACTTCAAATAAAGCTCAAAACAAGTGTGCCTCAGCCACTTCGATAAACTCCAATTGTTATGGAGTTTACAGAGTTGGCTTGTTGAATATTTAAACAAAATTTAAGTATTTTACCGCTTTTTGTACACGTATCAAATTAGCAAATACTAACAATTTAAATCGTTTTCAAGAAAATATTTTTTTTATCCTTGTGTGTGTGATCAACTTTTAAGTTTCCTTTCAAGAATCTTCATTGTACAATATTTTTATAATACGGTTGCATGTGTCAAAAAAGTCTATAAATATGATAAAATAAATTTCATTATTAGTTGATAATATCCAATAATATGTATTTTATAACCTTCATATGATATATTCTGAATGATAATTATATTCATTTTATTTTAAACTATTTCCTCTTATACCTAATTAAAATTATGCTGCAGTTAAAGTAAAATATGATCATAAAAAATATGTGTTAAATAAATAGGGATCTAACTTTACATCAATCAACTAATACATCATCAGTCAGAAGTCCAAGTGATTTGGAGGTTAGGATTAAGTATTATAACATCCATTCAGTCTATATAATATCCAATGACAGATATGTTATATATATATATTAGACAACCACATATCTCCAAACTTTTTTCCAAGATATTTTTTAAAATTTTAATCTCAAACGTACAAAATCTAAAAAATACATTTAAAAGCAAAGGGAAAAAAACTGTAAATCATACAATTACATTCAAAGCTGATTAAGTATTAAGATATTTGATGTAAAAAGAAGCTGTAATAAATTAAAAGGCAGAATGAGATATTTCTCATGTTTCTTTTCAAATATACATTTATTTAAATTGTGTACCTTTATATTAAAAACTTGATTTTACTTTACTCACTGCTGCTCTAATCTAGTATTATGAGTATACATCTCAATTTTTACCAAAAAAATCTATAAATTAAAGAAAGCCAGGTAACAACAGTTTTTGTTTCATTGTATATCACACTGAAGTTCTAATAATTACATTTAAGAATTTTTGGGTGTGCACATGGCTTTTATTTATCACATTTCTGGACCAAGCTGTATAAGAGTGTATATTAAAGTTTTAAGTTGGATATACAAATCAAATGAGCCATCATGTTGAGAAGAAGACATTTACTTATGCTTACAATTTTAGTTTTAAATGTTGTACTTATTTCTTGTTTTGTTAAAATAGTGCCTTAAGTACTATATAAGAGCTTAGTGCAGAAGATTATTAAATATATCTGCATACCAAATCATTTCCTCCAGAAAATTGTCAAGTGGGTTTTTTGTGCTCAAAATATCATATTTTTCCACAAATCATCATCTCATATATATATATGTATCGGACATATATATGTATCGGTAATAGAACTGAGGAGAACATTATAATTGAGATTTCAAGACTGCCCTTTAAAAAAAAAAAAAAGTCCTAAAACTTTTGATTCTGTTATAAATTTTGTTGCTTTTTGACACAATTTTTTGACAAAATCACCTTACTTTTCCTCAGAGTGATAACAAGAATTTTTTACTGTTAATATTTTAACTAGCGCATAATATTTACGGTTTTATTCACGAGTAAAGTAAATCCAAAATTTTCATTATATGAGTACTTCATATACAATGATCTCCAAATTTTTAAGAAAATGAGGAGTGATTCTCTTAATAATTTTATTATATTAACTATTGAGAAAGTATAAACAAGTAAATCTTACTTTAACAATTTGTATGAAATAGAAATTAGTTCAAACAACCCAGATGAATGGCAAAGAAATGAATACAAATTTTAAATTTAAAAAAGGAATTGACATTTCATTATTTATACTATAACATTTTTCAATTATCAAAAAATTCATGTCATTGAAATAAAAATTATCAATTTTTATCAATAATAATTGAAAGTTTATATATGTTGAATGACCAAGTTAATAAATTGAATTTGATGATATTTATAATTTTTATTATATAAATGCATATAATTAGTTCATTATAGTTACATAAAATGTCTATAATATGGTAAGGAACAAACGATCTTGTCACAGTCATTAATTAAATATGAATATAAAGGAAAATATATAAACTAATTTAATAGCACTTGCATACATAAATTAAAGTAACATTTTATCAGAAGAAACAAATTTTAACAGGTTAATATAAAAAAATTGTGTTTTAATTTCTCACTAAGAATACATTTTGATGAAGCAAAACTAATAAATAGAGAATTTTTTTAATTATATTTTTGTTTCCTCAAATAACTTAAATTTCAAATTTTCAGACATAAATTCCATCAATTTTTTTTCATTTAAAAGTAATGTTGAATGTATGTTTTTGTATGTAAAAAAATATAAGGACATATATTGTTTAATATTGTCAGTATTAAATTCATTTGCCTTAGAACTTTTAACTGCACAAATGTATGGAATATTTCTTCATACTTTTTCTAAAATAAAAAAATCCTTTTACATTCCTATTTATATTGTAATTCAATTTCCTATCATCACATGTCAAGTAATTTTAGTTAATTATTCAGCCAATTTGAAATCTAGGGAAAAATTAAATATTATATACCAATTTAAATTAAAAGATTTTTAGTTCAAAGAAACTAAAATTTTGAAGAATATTTTCAAGTTTTTAAGTAATTAAAATAAATGCTAACATAGGGTTTAGTAGTATCTCTGTCAATATATATATAATTCCTCAATTAATATTCATCCAAAACAAGTAATTGTTTCCTATGTGTGTATTTCTATTAAATATGATACTAAAAATTTTAAAACACTGAGCTTGATACTGAATGTCAAAATTATGTGTTAAGGTAATTTTGATAACTATTTATTGTTAAATTTTTTATCTTCTGTGTGTGAAAATAAAATTGATCAAATCAAATTTTATCATCCAAAATTTTCTTTCTCTCAATTCAGTGATTTAATCTTATTAGTGATAAGAAAATACCAGTGAATTACAAAGCTTAAAAATAAGTGTTACTCCACTTCATTCAGAGTTAGTTCTCTACACAGTGAATTAAAATTCATAAATTTTTTTAATCCAAGCTTTCGATGAATCAATCGGATGAATTTCAACATATTTAAGAGGCATTTATATATATATATATATATATATATATTATATAGAACAACATTTTTAGCTTATTAATTTTAATCCTTGTATTTTGTTAAATATATTTTAATAGAGCCTGTATATTTTGCTTTATAGTTATGTAACACATATGAAGTGTAAAAGCGATTATTTTTTTGTTTTTGGATGACTAAATAAAAGAACACAAATATTCCAACATCGATAGTAAGTATTCTCGTAGAAGCAAAATACATATATAGAAACAAATTAATACAGTATAAAGCTTTCAGAATTTATAGGAAATTATAGGATTCTATCATAATTGTTTGTGCTACATTTCTTTTCCTTAACATTACACACAGCCTGATTTTATCTCAGAAATGCAACTTTTAAAATCTTTGTTTATTTTCTAAGTTTTAAAATATTTATGCATCATTAATTGGATTCAAGAAGAAAAATTAGAAAGATTCATGCATTGGTGGTAGAACTTAAAACAATGCAAAAATTAATTTTATTTTTATAATTATATAATAATTTGCATTAAAAATATATAAATTTCCTCTCTGAGGGACAAAGTAGTGATGATGAGAAATTCAAAACACATGATGTCCAATTGTTAAAATATCAGTACAATAAGTTCAAAATATATGATCTGCACTAATATTTAAATTTCAAAATTTTTCTACTTTTGAAAGATATTTGTTAGTACTGTTTTTACTCTTAGCTTTTTTCAAACGACATTTTTTTATTTTTACTTGACTAACACTTTTTGATTTAATATACAAATACAAATTTGTTACTTTTTGAAAGATAACTCTAGAAAATTATATCTTAAATCGTATAAATATTCATTATTTGTTCTTTGAATTTAAATCGTGATACATAGTTGTCATTCTACATACCTTTGTAATATTGCTTATAGGAAAGGTCTAATCCTTGAAGGAAAATCAATAATTATACAGATTTAATTACTAAGAAATGTAATGCATAAAAGCCAATAAATAAAAAAACTTACAAGTTTAATAGCAAAAATTAAGCTTTTTATTAATGAAAACAGCTCATAAACATGGACATCTTTGGTATTTGTGATATGATGTTACAAAAGAATTTCACATGATGATGCAACAGTTCCAAGGACTTATTAAAGTTGATCTTGAAGAAAAATAATGGCGAAACTGTATTCCAATCCTTCTATTAGCAGCGTTCATTCCGTTGGTACTTTCCTACAACATACAAATTTTTTGCCGTTATCGAGAACTTGTATAGAAAATACAGAGAAGAGAATTCCTAATTGCTTATTTCTATTAATTGTATCACGCTTTTGGATAGTATAAAGCATCTGTTTATCAGGAATTATTCATTCACCTGACCAAATTATGAAGGATTGAAAATATTCGCAGAAGAGCTATTATATGTTTATAATAATCTCATTTTAACCTTAGCAATTAATTTTATTAATTGATAGTGGTGATTCAGAAAATTAATTTCAGAAGTTTTATTGATGTGTAACATTATTTATATTTTTATTTAATAAACTGGTGCATTTTATTTAAGACTCAATTTATAAAAGTATCATTTAATGGTTATTGCAAAGTGTTTTTAAAAGCCTTTCATGTATTATTCCAAAAGTAAACTTTGATCAAAATCTCCATTTTTAAGATTTTCCTTGAATCAATTGAGTAAAAATATCAGTGAATAATATGCATTTTTCGATAACCACGAAAGAGTTTTTATAGAGCATTTTTTAATTTTAAAAATACAAATTTATTTAGGATTAGTAAGTGTACAAATTCTAATACATTAAGAACTAAATATTTACAATTTCATTTCTTTTTTTGGAAGATACTGTTATAGCTTATATTGATGATTTCTTTGAGGGAAAATGTATTAGTTATATCTATAAATGACTACACACGTTCAAATAAACTAATTAAAGCTTTTTTTCATGAAACCTAAAACATTTTTACTAATATGATTGCTGCTTTAGAAGTGGAAAATAATACTTCTAGTCCAAGTCTTGATAATTTTAAATCCATTAAAAACACATCAAACTTCTCCTTGAAAACTGATTTGCCAGATATTTTAATACTTTGAATGAAACTCAAGTACATAATACACATACAAATAATATTAAAAACACATTTAATAGTAGTATTCAAGATTTAAGCAAATTATATTAACGACTCTTCAGAGAGCAAATTATATTAACGAGTCAGTTTCGAAGTCGAAACCAGACTCATCACAATCCAATTATATGTTTAATGCAGTTTCAGTAAGCATTGATAATGAAATGACTCTGAATCAGCCTTTAAAATCCAAATTATTACAGGGCAATAATTCAATTTATAAATTAGCATATGATTAGAGTATAACAGATGAAGCAGATAGTAGATCATCAAATCCAATAGATCCAGAATCTCAAATGCCGAGCAGTCTCATTAGTCATGAAATTAATGTTTATGAAGCTGACAGTGAAGATGATGCAGCATCAGAAGATCTGGAGCTTATACCTCATCGTTATGAAAGTGAAAGTTTTCTCAACAAGAACAAGCTTGTATATGAAAATAAATCATTTATAATTTAGGAAAATTGCATACTATTTATTATTCTATTTTAATAAATGTATTGTCTCATACATAAAAAACTTTAAAATGTGCAAGAAACATTGATTAAACAATTTAACGCATTTTGTTAATGAACTGACCTGATTATCTGCACCTTGTTTTATTACGTCGTTTGCGATTTCACATGAATCAACAAACGAATCTTCTAAGGAAATTCCGAAAGAATTTGAGTTTTGTTTGGATGTCTGACATTGATTAGTTATAACCATTTGTGCTGGTTATTCACGAAATTGTGGTTTTTAATTTCAAAACTACTTAACATATTTGAATCGTCAACAAATCCTAAATTCACAGCCCCAGTTTTATCAAATTCTTCTTTCTTTTGTTCTTGACAGCTGTCTTCAACAACTCTCTTAAACTGAGAACCATATGGAAGACTTTCTTGAGTTCTAAGTAACTCAACGACTAAAGATTATTTATTTTCATATACAAGCTTGTTCTTGTTGAGAAAACTTTCACTTTCATAACGATGAGGTATAAGCTCCAGATCTTCTGATGCTGCATCTTCTTCACTGTCAGCTTCATAAACATTAATTTCATGACTAATGAGACTGCTCGGCATTTGAGATTCTGGATCTTTTGGACTTGATGATCTACTATCTGCTTCATCTGTTATACTCTCATCATATGCTAATTTATAAATTGAATTATTGCCCTGTAATAATTTGGATTTTAAAGGCTGATTCAGAGTCGTTTCATTATCAATGCTTACTGAATCTGCATTAAACATATAATTGGATTGTGATGAGCTTGGTTTCGACTTCGAAACTGATTCGTTAATATAATTTGCTCTCTGAAGAGGGCTTAAATCTTGAATACTACTATTAAATGTGTTTTTAATATTATTTGTACGTGTATTATGTACTGGAGTTTAATTCAAGGTATTAAAATATCTGGCAAATCAGTTTTCAAGGAGGAGTTTGATGTGTTTTTAATGGATTTAAAATTATCAAGACTTGGACTTGAAATATTATTTTCCACTTCTAAAGCAGCAATCAAATTAGTAAAAATGTTTTAGGTTTCATGAAAAAAAGCTTTAATTAGTTTGAGTAGTTTATTTGAACGTGTGTAGTCATTTATAGATATTACTAATACATTTTCTCTCAAAGAAATCATTAATATAAGCTATAACAGTATCTTCCAAAAAAAGAAATGAAATTGTAAATATTTAGTTCTTAATGTATTAGAATTTGTACACTTACTAATCCTAAATAAATTTGTATTTTTAAAATTAAAAAATGCTCTATAAAAACTCTTTCGAGGTTATCGAAAAATGCATATTATTCTCTGATATTTTTACTCAATTGATTCAAGGAAAATCTTAAAAATGGAGATTTTGATCAAAGTTTACTTTTGGAATAATACATGAAAGGCTTTTAAAAACACTTTGCAATAACCATTAAATGATACTTTTATAAATTGAGTCTTAAATAAAATGCACCAGTTTATGAAATAAAAATATAAATAATGTTACACATCAATAAAACTTCTGAAATTAATTTTCTGAATCACCACTATCAATTAATAAAATTAATTGCTAAGGTTAAAATGAGATTATTATAAACATATAATAGCTCTTCTGCGAATATTTTCAATCCTTCATAATTTGGTCAGGTGAATGAATAATTCCTGATAAACAGATGCTTTATACTATCCAAAAGCGTGATACAATTAATAGAAATAAGCAATTAGGAATTCTCTTCTCTGTATTTTCTATACAAGTTCTCGATAACGGCAAAAAATTTGTATGTTGTAGGAAAGTACCAACGGAATGAACGCTGCTAATAGAAGGATTGGAATACAGTTTCGCCATTATTTTTCTTCAAGATCAACTTTAATAAGTCCTTGGAACTGTTGCATCATCATGTGAAATTCTTTTGTAACATCATATCACAAATACCAAAGATGTCCATGTTTATGAGCTGTTTTCATTAATAAAAAGCTTAATTTTTGCTATTAAACTTGTAAGTTTTTTTATTTATTGGCTTTTATGCATTACATTTCTTAGTAATTAAATCTGTATAATTATTGATTTTCCTTCAAGGATTAGACCTTTCCTATAAGCAATATTACAAAGGTATGTAGAATGACAACTATGTATCACGATTTAAATTCAAAGAACAAATAATGAATATTTATACGATTTAAGATATAATTTTCTAGAGTTATCTTTCAAAAAGTAACAAATTTGTATTTGTATATTAAATCAAAAAGTGTTAGTCAAGTAAAAATAAAAAAAATGTCGTTTGAAAAAAGCTAAGAGTAAAAACAGTACTAACAAATATCTTTCAAAAGTAGAAAAATTTTGAAATTTAAATATTAGTGCAGATCATATATTTTGAACTTATTGTACTGATATTTTAACAATTGGACATCATGTGTTTTGAATTTCTCATCATCACTACTTTGTCCCTCAGAGAGGAAATTTATATATTTTTAATGCAAATTATTATATAATTATAAAAATAAAATTAATTTTTGCATTGTTTTAAGTTCTACCACCAATGCATGAATCTTTCTAATTTTTCTTCTTGAATCCAATTAATGATGCATAAATATTTTAAAACTTAGAAAATAAACAAAGATTTTAAAAGTTGCATTTCTGAGATAAAATCAGGCTGTGTGTAATGTTAAGGAAAAGAAATGTAGCACAAACAATTATGATAGAATCCTATAATTTCCTATAAATTCTGAAAGCTTTATACTGTATTAATTTGTTTCTATATATGTATTTTGCTTCTACGAGAATACTTACTATCGATGTTGGAATATTTGTGTTCTTTTATTTAGTCATCCAAAAACAAAAAAATAATCGCTTTTACACTTCATATGTGTTACATAACTATAAAGCAAAATATACAGGCTCTATTAAAATATATTTAACAAAATACAAGGATTAAAATTAATAAGCTAAAAATGTTGTTCTATAATTATATATATATATATATATAATAAATGCCTCTTAAATATGTTGAAATTCATCCGATTGATTCATCGAAAGCTTGGATTAAAAAAATTTATGAATTTTAATTCACTGTGTAGAGAACTAACTCTGAATGAAGTGGAGTAACACTTATTTTTAAGCTTTGTAATTCACTGGTATTTTCTTATCACTAATAAGATTAAATCACTGAATTGAGAGAAAGAAAATTTTGGATGATAAAATTTGATTTGATCAATTTTATTTTCACACACAGAAGATAAAAAATTTAACAATAAATAGTTATCAAAATTACCTTAACACATAATTTTGACATTCAGTATCAAGCTCAGTGTTTTAAAATTTTTAGTATCATATTTAATAGAAATACACACATAGGAAACAATTACTTGTTTTGGATGAATATTAATTGAGGAATTATATATATATTGACAGAGATACTACTAAACCCTATGTTAGCATTTATTTTAATTACTTAAAAACTTGAAAATATTCTTCAAAATTTTAGTTTCTTTGAACTAAAAATCTTTTAATTTAAATTGGTATATAATATTTAATTTTTCCCTAGATTTCAAATTGGCTGAATAATTAACTAAAATTACTTGACATGTGATGATAGGAAATTGAATTACAATATAAATAGGAATGTAAAAGGATTTTTTTATTTTAGAAAAAGTATGAAGAAATATTCCATACATTTGTGCAGTTAAAAGTTCTAAGGCAAATGAATTTAATACTGACAATATTAAACAATATATGTCCTTATATTTTTTTACATACAAAAACATACATTCAACATTACTTTTAAATGAAAAAAAATTGATGGAATTTATGTCTGAAAATTTGAAATTTAAGTTATTTGAGGAAACAAAAATATAATTAAAAAAATTCTCTATTTATTAGTTTTGCTTCATCAAAATGTATTCTTAGTGAGAAATTAAAACACAATTTTTTTATATTAACCTGTTAAAATTTGTTTCTTCTGATAAAATGTTACTTTAATTTATGTATGCAAGTGCTATTAAATTAGTTTATATATTTTCCTTTATATTCATATTTAATTAATGACTGTGACAAGATCGTTTGTTCCTTACCATATTATAGACATTTTATGTAACTATAATGAACTAATTATATGCATTTATATAATAAAAATTATAAATATCATCAAATTCAATTTATTAACTTGGTCATTCAACATATATAAACTTTCAATTATTATTGATAAAAATTGATAATTTTTATTTCAATGACATGAATTTTTTGATAATTGAAAAATGTTATAGTATAAATAATGAAATGTCAATTCCTTTTTTAAATTTAAAATTTGTATTCATTTCTTTGCCATTCATCTGGGTTGTTTGAACTAATTTCTATTTCATACAAATTGTTAAAGTAAGATTTACTTGTTTATACTTTCTCAATAGTTAATATAATAAAATTATTAAGAGAATCACTCCTCATTTTCTTAAAAATTTGGAGATCATTGTATATGAAGTACTCATATAATGAAAATTTTGGATTTACTTTACTCGTGAATAAAACCGTAAATATTATGCGCTAGTTAAAATATTAACAGTAAAAAATTCTTGTTATCACTCTGAGGAAAAGTAAGGTGATTTTGTCAAAAAATTGTGTCAAAAAGCAACAAAATTTATAACAGAATCAAAAGTTTTAGGACTTTTTTTTTTTTTTTTAAAGGGCAGTCTTGAAATCTCAATTATAATGTTCTCCTCAGTTCTATTACCGATACATATATATGTCCAATACATATATATATATATGAGATGATGATTTGTGGAAAAATATGATATTTTGAGCACAAAAAACCCATTTGACAATTTTCTGGAGGAAATGATTTGGTATGCAGATATATTTAATAATCTTCTGCACTAAGCTCTTATATAGTACTTATTTTAACAAAACAAGAAATAAGTACAACATTTAAAACTAAAATTGTAAGCATAAGTAAATGTCTTCTTCTCAACATGATGGCTCATTTGATTTGTATATCCAACTTAAAACTTTAATATACACTCTTATACAGCTTGGTCCAGAAATGTGATAAATAAAAGCCATGTGCACACCCAAAAATTCTTAAATGTAATTATTAGAACTTCAGTGTGATATACAATGAAACAAAAACTGTTGTTACCTGGCTTTCTTTAATTTATAGATTTTTTTGGTAAAAATTGAGATGTATACTCATAATACTAGATTAGAGCAGCAGTGAGTAAAGTAAAATCAAGTTTTTAATATAAAGGTACACAATTTAAATAAATGTATATTTGAAAAGAAACATGAGAAATATCTCATTCTGCCTTTTAATTTATTACAGCTTCTTTTTACATCAAATATCTTAATACTTAATCAGCTTTGAATGTAATTGTATGATTTACAGTTTTTTTCCCTTTGCTTTTAAATGTATTTTTTAGATTTTGTACGTTTGAGATTAAAATTTTAAAAAATATCTTGGAAAAAAGTTTGGAGATATGTGGTTGTCTAATATATATATATAACATATCTGTCATTGGATATTATATAGACTGAATGGATGTTATAATACTTAATCCTAACCTCCAAATCACTTGGACTTCTGACTGATGATGTATTAGTTGATTGATGTAAAGTTAGATCCCTATTTATTTAACACATATTTTTTATGATCATATTTTACTTTAACTGCAGCATAATTTTAATTAGGTATAAGAGGAAATAGTTTAAAATAAAATGAATATAATTATCATTCAGAATATATCATATGAAGGTTATAAAATACATATTATTGGATATTATCAACTAATAATGAAATTTATTTTATCATATTTATAGACTTTTTTGACACATGCAACCGTATTATAAAAATATTGTACAATGAAGATTCTTGAAAGGAAACTTAAAAGTTGATCACACACACAAGGATAAAAAAAATATTTTCTTGAAAACGATTTAAATTGTTAGTATTTGCTAATTTGATACGTGTACAAAAAGCGGTAAAATACTTAAATTTTGTTTAAATATTCAACAA